>PVHX01033453.1:0-13098 GCA_004024805.1 Geosciurus inauris | reverse complement strand
CAGGGTCTCACTGAGTTGCTTAGTGCCTCGCCCTTGCTGAGGCTGGCTTTGAACTCGCGATTCTCCTGTCTCAGCCTCCCTAAGTGCTGGGATTACAAGCATGAGCCACCGCGCCCGGCTAGAGCCAAGTTCTTGAGGCTGCCCTTGAACTTGGGATTCTCCTGCCTTGGCCTCCCCAGCCACTGGGATAACAGGCATGTGCTTCATGCCCAACTCCCCTTGGAATTTTTTTTTTTAAATTTTTTATTAGTTTAATTGCATTTCAAGTCATAGCAAATATATAGAGCTCAGTTTTTCCATTTCCCTGGTTGCAGACCAGATAAAGTCACACCAGTTGTGTCTTCATACATGCACCAAGGGTAGTGATGACGATCTCAATCAACCGTCTTTACTATACCCATTCCCCTTTCCCACCCCCCACCTCCCCCATGCTGCATCCAGAGTTCCTCCATTTCTCTTATGTTTCCCATTCCCACCCTTTGAATTTTTGTATCCACACTTCCATGGGACTGCAGGTGTAGACTGCTGTTCTCAGTCTGCCCTCCACCCCCTTTTTATGAAAAAAGGGGTGTTGCCAGCATTGAACTTTGATCTTGCTGTGTACCTGGGATGTGCATGTTCTACGGCACCTCCATAATTTTTTTTGCAAAACACCTTACACTCTAAATATAGCCTCTTAATTCCTTGGTTTTGTGTCTTTTGAGTTCTTCACAAAATCTATTTAGAGCCATCTGTGTTAGCTTTTCATCATTGTGACCAGAACACCTAATGAGTAATCCAAAGATTTTGGCTACTGGTTTCAGAGATTTAGTTCATGGTCAACTGACCAAGGCAGAAACATCTGAAGACTAGCAGCAAAAAGCTGCTGAGCCTCAAGGCTGCCAGAGCTAAGAGGAAGGGGCTGCATAAAAACTCCCTTTGAGGTGGGCCCAGTGATTTCCTTCATCCAGTGAGGGAAGGTCCTGCATTCACTGAGGTCTGAACCCTCCCAATCAGCAGCAAGGTGCTAAGCAGCTCAGTGAGACCCCTGAAGGGGGAAAAAAGGTATTTTACTACACACACAAAAAATAGAGGAAGTTGTTTTGTGAACTACAAGGTACCCATTGCCCCAAATACTGTTATAGTATCTATTTGAATTTGGATATTTATTTATTTTAAATTTATTTATTGTGGTGCTGGGATCAAACCCAGGGCTTCGTGCAGGCTAGGCAGGAATTCTACCACTGAACTACACTCTAGCCCAAGCCCCCCGAATTTGGATTTGTGTGTGTGTGGGTACCCAGGAGTGTGCTACCACTGAGCTACATCTCCAGTCCTTTGTAGTTTTTACTGAGTCAGGGCCAGGGCCTCTCTAAGTTGCCCAGGCTGCTCTCAAACTTGAGTTCTTTTGGTCTCAGCACCCCACTCAGTAGCTAGGATTATAGGAATGTACGCCATACTCAGATGGGATTCAAAGCAAAACCCAAGCTCTTCACACACCAAAGCTCTTCTGCCTGAGACAGAGATGGCCTTTTTTTTTTTTAGAGTGCAAACTAAGTGCTACTATCTACCCTCACAGAATTTTACAACTATCACATCACTATTTCTTTCTTGTTCTTTAAACCAAAATTGTTTTTTAGACAAGAATTTATTATATGCCATTGCATTTACACAGTGAAATGCAAAATTATATAGAGAATATTACAGTGATATTTTACTATGCATTGAGTTTATATAGCAGGGGAAATAAAAGTTTTGTAACTTATAGCTTGTTCACATTTTAAGCATCTTTTTCCTTCTAAGTTGTGTGTGTATGTATATATATATATATATATATATTTTTTTTTTTTTTTTTTTTGGTACTGGGGATTGAACTCAGGGGCACTCGACCACTGAGCCACATCCCCAGCCCTATTTTGTGTTTTATGTAGAGACAGGGTCTCACTGAGTTGCTTAGTGCCTTGCCGTTGCTGAGGCTGGCTTTGAACTCGCGATCCTCCTGTCTCAGCCTCCCTAAGTGCTGGGATTATAGGCTTGAGTCCCTGCGCCTGGCTCTAAGTTGTACATATATATATATATATTTTTAAATATTTATTTTTTAGTTATAGGTGGACACAATATCTTTATTTTATTTTTATGTGGTGCTGAGGATCGAATCCAGTGCCTCCCACGTGCTAGGCGAGCATGCTGCCACTGTGCCATAACCCTAGCCCCAGTTGTATATATTTTTGAGAATTTTTTGACCAGAGCTTTGTAGTTATACATGGTAGTTGGTTCATCTCACAAATTCGTATGTGTGTGGAATTCGATTTCAGTTCATGACCCCCTCGCATCACTATGCCTAAAACAGTTTCATACCCCAAACAGTGCCATACTCATGAAGCACTAACCTGCCTGGAATGGCCTTCAGCCACAGCACCAGGCTACTCCCTCCACCATCCTGCCCCCATTCATGTGTCACTGTTGAGAAAATCTTCTCCCATCAGAAGCTTGTGCACCACCCAGCCTCCTTGCCTCCTCTGTGTGTGCCCCCTGTGGCCGAGATGGAACCCAGGCCTTGCACATTCCAAGCAAGTGCATACGCCTGAGCTCCACCCCTGAGCTCCACCCCTGAGCAGCTCTTTCTTCGTATCTTCACACAACTGTCATAAGAGGGTTGTTCATTTCAGGTCTGCCCACCTCTGCTGCCTGTCAGCCCAGGAAGGAGGGTGAGTCGGCTTCATTCACTGCAGCTGGGTGCACTTGGCAGGCACCAGATTCATATCTATGGATAGAAGAATAACTGGTATGTACAGCTGATATTTTTTCCTTTCTTGTGAGGATGGCAATTGTTTAAATGATTTTGTGTCATTTAGGAAGATTCTGTTCCCTCTCTTGGCCTTCAAGATCTGCTCAAACCTTTGAGAGTGTGATTGCAGATTCTTCTTCCACGGGAAGAACATTCCAGGAAGCCGCACTGGTAGTGAGTCACCGTGTATTAATAGCACCACCAAAATCTGAACAAAGATTCCATTATGTTATCGCAGAGTCCACGAGCCGAGCTGTCTGCCAAGTCAATCTGTCAGCTTGGAGCATATATCATCTTGCGGAGTGCTCTAGGGCCTCCACACTCCACCAACAAGTGTAGTCCAAAAAGGAGCATCCCCCCCTTTTTTTTCTTAATTCCAGATGAAAAACAAAAAAACAAATCAAAAAAATTGCTAAGTCAAGCCGGGCGTGGTCATCCCTGCACTTTGGGAGGCTGAGACAGGAGAATCGCGAGTTCAAAGCCAGCCTCAGCAACGGCAAGGTGCTAAGCAACTCAGTGAGACCCTGTCTCTACATAAAACACAAAATAGGGCTGGGGATGTGGCTCAGGGGTCGAGTGCCCCTGAGTTCAATCCCCAGTACCAAAAAAAAAAAAAAAAAAAAGTAGTAGTTGAGGAACTTGGCCTGAATTACCTCCTGACATGAACTAGAGACAGACTTGCCTGCTTGAACTTAGGAAAAGTGTACAAGACTGTTCTCTGCAATATTGTAGGATGGGAAATTTGAAAAAATACCTAACTATCCCCAAACAGGACAATATTCTGATAATTCCAGTTGATGGGAAATCCAGGGCATAGAGGGACATGCTGAGGGTCACAATGGGCAAGCAGCCGCAAAGTTCAGAGCATCCGCTGGACGTTTGGCTTCATCTGTTGCACAAACGGGCCATTAAAACGACGACGACTGTTCTAGAGTAAAAGAAGTTTAGAGGGCAGGAAATGCAGCTCAGAGGTACAGCTCATGCTTAGCAGGCTTGAGGCCTGAGGTTCAGTCCCCAGCACCAACACACACACACAAACACACACAGTAATTGAAGGGACCCACAAGCAGCTGCATCCTTGAGATGTGTTGGCACAGTGCGGGGGTAAGGAGTCACTGGGAGGCAGGGCCCTTGCCACAGCAGGTGCTCCAGCTGGAGACCCAAGTCCTCCACGGCCCTGTCATTCCCTCAGTAGTCTATTCTTTTCTTTTCTTTCTTTTTATAGCACTAGAGATGGAACCCAGGACTGTGCGCATGCTGGGCAAGTGCTCTACCCCACTGAGCTACATCCTCAGCCTCTTTTTGACAGGGTCTTTCTAAGTTGCCCACCTGGCCTCAAACTTACCATCCTCCTGCCTCAGCCCCCGAGTCGCTGGGATTGCAGGCATGCACCACTGCACCAGGCTCAGTATTCTGCTCTATATCTCCCAAGTTGTTTCTTTGGCCTCTGCATATTCCTGATTTTACTTTGGCCACTTTCTATTATGTGAACTTCAACAGTACACCAAAGTATGGTCTGGAGTTGTGGCTCAGTGGTAGAACACTTGCCTAGCATGTGTGAAACCCTGGGTTTGATTCTCAGCACCACATATAAATGAATAAAATAAAGGTCCATCAACATCTAAAAAATAAAATATTTTTTAAAAAATACACCAAAATAGAACAGCATCGGACACCATGCCCCCACACCTAGAGGCCTCCCCCTGCTCCCTCCCAGAGTCCCTCCTGATTGTGTCCTGAGACCCTGTCTTGTCCTTCGGGCCTCCCTGCATGCTCACTCGGGCACTGGCCCAGCAAGCCAGTGCACAATAAACTGACTGGACAAGAATGAGACAACGTGTCCTTCCTCACCACTGCTACTTTACACTCTAAAGTCTCTGGGCAGGGACACTCAAAAATATTTTTGAAGCTGGGCGCAGTGACTCTCAGCCTGTAATCTCAGCACTTTGGGAGGCTGAGACAGGAGAATCGCGAGTTCAAAGCCAGCCTCAGCAATGGCGAGGCGCTAAGCAACTCAGTGAGACCCTGTCTCTACATAAAACACAAAATAGGGCTGGGGGTGTGGCTCAGGGGTTGAGTGCCTCTGAGTTCAGTCCCTGGTACCAAAATATTTATGTATATATTTTTTTGAAGCCAGGCCCAGTAACACCCACTGTAATCCCAGCTGCTTGGAAGACTGAGGCAGGAAGATCACAAGCGTGAGGCCAGCCTCAGCAATTTAGCAAGGACCTAAACAACTTAGGTCAAAGACCCTGTCAAAATGAAAACTAAAAAGGGCTGGAGATGTGGCTCAGTGGTTGAGAGCACCTAGGTTCAATACTCACTGCCAAAAAAATAAATAAATATATTTTTGAGTGTTACTACGCCAGGGGCTAAGGATTCAAAACCCCTGGCTCAGAGGAGGACAGGATGGAAATCAATGTACACCCTCCACACGGGGCCATCGGTTTGCTGTGGGCGGACAGAGGGACAGCTCCTAACCAAGATCCAGCGGGGAAGCCTTCCTGGAAGAGGTGCCAAACGCCAGGGTTAAGTAAGAAGGAGTCTAACTGGCCATGGCCCACACCTGTGTTCCCGGCAACTGCAGGGTGAGGCAGGAGGATCACAAGTTCAAAGCCAGCCTCAGCAACTCAGCAAGGGCCTGTCTCCAAATAAAATATATTTTTTGGTACCGGGGATTGAACTCAGGGGCACTCGACCACTGAGCCACATCCCCAGCCCTATTTTGTGTTTTATGTAGAGACAGGGTCTCACTGAGTTGCTTAGCGCCTCGCCGTTGCTGAGGCTGGCTTTGAACTCGCGATTCTCCTGTCTCAGCCTCCCAAAGTGCTGGGATTACAGGCGTGCACCACCGCGCTCAGCTAAAAGATTTTTTAAAAATGGCTGGGGACATGGCTCAGTGGTTAAGTGGCCCTGGGTTTAATCCTTGGTACCAAAAAATAGAAAAATAAAATGAGACAGAGGCTGGGGTAAAGGGAGCATCTCCTGCAGAAGGAAGAGTTGTGGGAGGCTGGGGGGAGCTTGGTGGCTCCGCAGTGAGGCATGAGGGGAGCGGCAGTGGCTGCAGCTGGGGGACAGGAAACTCAGCTGGCACTGGAGGTGGGGTGGGGCCCTGGGGCTAAGGAGAGGGTTTGCAGCATTGATGTTCCTGCAAAGGTGTCTCTGGCTTCTCTGGAGCACTGCAGAAGCTGAGTGCGGAGCCCAGCGCAGGCGGCACGGGCAGGCAGGGCTCTGTCTACCACTGCAGAGCAGAGAAGGCCGACAGCGGAGCAGCAGAGTTGGGGGCCTGCACCCTGTACGGGCATGCGGGGCACCTCCCCAAGGTGTGTGCTGAGGATGGGGACTGGCACACAGGTTGCCTTGGAGATCTCTGTGACATCACACAGCCTGGGCTGCAGGACATCTGCCTCCCTTCTTGACTCATGGGTGATCACTAGGAACAAAATGGACATCCTATCCAGAAGGTAAGTCTGCAGTGACTGTCCTGTGCCCTCCCTGATGAGGCCCTTGAAACGTGGCCTCAGCTGCTTTACATAAGCATCACCCTCTTCCTCAGCCAAACTGGCCTCCAGCCAAATTCACAAAGGCCCTAACTAAGGGGATCCCACCGCAGGGACCAAGTCTTTGCTACCCAAGGCTGGATTTTGGGCTATTTTTCTGGGAAAAGAGAAAGTGCATCCCAGCTGGGGCTCTGGACAGATGGTTAGGCAGAGCAGGGCCAGGGTGTCCGCTGGAGCTGTTGGTGGGATGGGTAGACCTGGGGAAAGGTGGCCTCCAGGGCAGGAAGAGGCAGCCGGGCATGACGGCTATGTGTGGCTCCCTGTCCAGCGGGAGTGAGGATGGCACCCCTCCAAGGTGGGGTGCCTCTCCCCCTGGGAATAAAGATGCCGCTTCACAGACGCAGGCCTGCTGCACCAGGGCTCCCTCCGCCTCCCAGGCGTGGAGGTTGAGGGCCTGGGCAGGGGCAGGGCCCAGGGTGCTCATGTCCTCTGCCTGGCAGCAGGCGGCCCCAGTGGGAAGTTGGACACGCGCTCCACCCCCTTTTAAGTTCACAGAAGAATTCTAGGACAGCTGGGAATTAACCTGGGAATTAATTAGTATCCACATGCAAACCTGCACAGACGTTTTCTAAAATAAAATGTAATTTTCACCTGAAGTAGTTTCCTCTTAAATTGCTGGGATTACAGGTGTGTGTCACCACACCCAGTTAGGAGTAGTGTTCTTGTAAGAACAAAAATAAAAAATTTTAAAAAATTTAAAACAACAAGCCAGGAGCAGAGGCGCACACCTGTAACCCCAGCACTTTGGGAGGCTGAGACAGAAGAATCGCGAGTTCAAAGCCAGCCTCAGCAATGGCGAGGTGCTAAGCAACTCAATGAGACCCTGTCTCTACATAAAACACAAAATAGGGCTGGGGATGTGGCTCAGTGGTCGAGTGCCCCTGAGTTCAATCCCCAGTACCAAAAAAAAAAAAAAAAAAATTAAAGCAACAAAACATAAAAAAAGAACAACAAATCAGCCTGATCTTAGTTTTGAGTGGGTGGAGAAGTAAAGATTTGGTAACCAGAGATACAACAGACCATTTCAATTCTTCCTACAAATGAACATGTCTGACTCACCATCTACACACAAATCAAGTTAGTCCTTCTAGTCCTCTAGACTTTGTTGTGGAGAAGGAGTTTAAGAAATCATTTAAAAATATTTTTAAAAGATGAACACAATACCTTTATTTTGTTTATTTTGATGTGGTGCTGAGGATCGAACCCAGTGCCTCACACGTGGTAGGCAAGCGCTCTACCACTGAGCTACAACCTCAGCCCAAATGTAAGAAATCTTTCAGAGCACATTTTATTGCAAGGAAAAGATGTCTGCCTTCAACTAGAACTATTGATGAACCCTTGAATATGTGAAGTGAGAACTTACTTTGTGTGCTAGGGATCAGACCCTGGGCCTCAAGCAAGCTGGTCATTCTGCAGCTGAGCCACCTCCCCATGTGAGCACTTTCCCTGTGTTTATCTTTTGAATCGGATGCAGTACTGAGCAGACAGGGTGTGCTGGACTTCCCTCCCAAAGTTAAAGAGGCACAGAGCGGGCAGGCTTGGGTAAGAAGCCGCAGCAGCTGCCAGTCCTGTGCTTTCCTCCTGCCAGAGGGCACTGATCAAGCACCAGACCTCTTTTTTCAGTGCTGGGGATTGAACCCAGGGCCTTGGGCACGCTGGGCAAGCAAGCCACCACTGGAGTACACATGGATGGGTTTTAGCAAAATGTTTCCCACATGCGATGTAGCATGGGTTGACCCAGGCCACGCCCCTTTGCCCATCCCTCCTCCCCCAGGAAGCAGTCACAACTTTCAGGTCCACCTGTGAGGGAGGATATGCTGTACTTGTCTTTCTGTGTCTGACATTGGAGCTAACACAATGTGTCCTCCTGTTTTTGCTGCAAATCACAGCAGCATATGACCAATGCTCCTTTGTGTATATATACCACATTTTCTTTTTTCTTTTTTTCCACTGTTGGAAATGGAACCCAGGGCCTCCAGCATGCTAGGCAAGCGCTCGGTCACTGAGCCACACCCCCAGCTCTTATGCCATATTTCCTTCTTCTCCTTCTTCTTCTTCTTCTTCTTTTTTTTTTTTTTTTTTTTTTGGTACCAGGGATTGAACTCAAGGGTACTCGACCACTGAGCCACATCCCCAGCCCTATTTTGTGTTTTATGTAAAGACAGGGTCTCACTGAGTTGCTTAGCGCCTCGCCGTTGCTAAGGCTGGCTTTGAACTCGCGATCCTCCTGCCTCAGCCTTTCTAAGTGCTGGGATTACAGGTGTGCCACCTCATCCAGCTGCCACATTTTTTAAATCCATGGGCACCTAGAGTAGTTGTGTACCTTTGCTACTGTGAATATGGTGCCACAATAAACTTGGGTGAGTAGGGTCCTTCTTTCATATGCTGACTTCATTTCCTTTGGATATAAGCCCAGGAGTAGGCTAGGTGGATCATATGGCAGATCTATTTTTAGGTGTTTTGAGCAACCCCCATACTTCTCTCTGCAGTAGCTGTACTAATCTTCATTCCCTCCAGCAGGATGTGAGTTATTTTTTAGCCGGATGTGATGGTGCACACCTGTAATCCCATCTACTCAGGAAGCTGAGGCAGGAAGATCAAATTTTGAGGCCAGTTGGGTAATTTAGGGAAATCTTGTCTTAAAAATAAAATTTAAAAAGGTTTGCGGTTAACCAGGCGTGGTGGCTCACACTTAAAATCCTAGCACTCTGGGAGGCTGAGACAGGAGAATCGCGAGTTCAAAGCCAGCCTCAGCAACAGCGAGGCACTAAGCAACTCAGTGAGACCCTGTCTCTACATAAAACACAAAATAGGGCTGGGGATGTGGCTCAGTGGTCGAGTGCCCCTGAGTTCAATCTCCAGTACAAAAAAAAAAAGGATTGCGGTTGCTGAGTGCGGTGGCACACACCTGTAATCCCATTGGCTTGGGAGGCTGAAGCAGGAGAATCATAAGTTCAAAGACAGCCTCAGCAACTTGGCGAGGCCCTGAGCAACTTAGTGATAAACATGTCTCAAAATAATATATATGTGTATATATATATATATATATATATATATATATATATATATATATTTTAATTTTTTAAATTAAAAAAAATTTTTTTTTGGTACTGGGGATTGAACTCAGGGGCACTCGACCACTGAGCCACACCCCAGTCCTATTTTGTGTTTTATGTAGAGACAGGGTCTCACTGAGTTGCTTAGCTCCTTGTCATTGCTGAGGCTGGCTTTGAACTCGCGATCCTCCTGCCTCAGCCTCCCTAAGTGCTGGGATTACAGATGTACGCCACCAGGCCCTACTTTTTTTTTTTATAAATAATGTTTTTAAGTTGGAGATGGACACAATACCTTTATTTTGTTTATTTTTATGTGGTGCTGAGGATTGAACCCAGTGCCTCTCACATGCTTAGGTGAGCGCTCTACCACTGAGCCACAATCCCATCCTCTGAGACTGGCTTTGAACTCATGATCCTCCTGCCTCAGCCTCCTGAGCCGCTTGGATTACAGGTGTGTGCTACCTCTCCTGGTCTCTTTTTACTTTTTATTTTGAGACGGTGTCTCACTAAGTTGCCCAGACTGCCTGGAGCATCTTGTGCTCCTGCCTCAGGCTTCTGAGCTACTGGGATGCAAGGCTATGTCACCGCTGACTCTAGGTTGTCCCTACACTCGGTGTAGGAACTCCCTAGTTTGACATAACCCCACTTTTTGCTTTTGTGGCCTGTGCTTTGGGTCCCTTCCAGGAGATGATTAGATGATTACCGTAGCAGCAACATTTAGGTCTTTTTGGTTTTGGTGGTGCTGGGAATTGAACTCAGGGCCTTGTGTGTGCGAGGCAAGCACTCTACCAACTGAGCTACATCCCCAGCCCCAGTTTAGGTCTTTGATCTACTTTGAGCGAATTTTCGTACAGGGTGGGAGTTAGGAGCCAGGCTTCGGTCTTCTTGGGGATCTCCCAGTTCCCAGCAGCAGCTATGGAAGAGGCTATCCTCTCCAGGGTGGTGTTGGAGGCTCCTTTGTCAAGAGCCACTTTGGTACATGTGTGGGTTTGTTTCTGGGATCTTCCTTCTGTTCCGTTGGTCTGGGGTTCGTTGTTCTGTTAACACCGTGAGGTTTGGGTGGTAAGGCTCTGTAGTGGGTCTTGAAATCAGGGATTGTGAGGCCTCCATCTTGAGCAATCTTTTTGCTCAAGATTGATTCTCTTACTTGGGGTCTTTTGTGTTTCTGTATGAATTTTAGGGTTGCTTTTTCTAATTCTGTAAAGATCGTCCTTGGGCTGGTCCCAGTGGCACATGACTGTAATTCCAGCGACTCCAGAGACTGAGGCAGGAGGATTGTAAATTCAAGAGCAGCCTGGGCAATTTAGGGAGACCCTGTTTCAAAATAAAAAATAAAAAGGGATGGGGATGTAGGTCAGTGGTTAGGTGCCCCTGGGTTCCATCCCTGGGAAGGAGAAGGAGGGGAGGAGGGGGCGGTGGTCATTGGTATTTTAATGGGAATTGTGTTGAATCTGCAGATTGCTGTGAGCAGCATGGACATTTCAGCAATATTCCTTCTTCCAACACATGAGCATAGGACGTCTTTCGTCTTCACTTCCTTCCTCTGCTGTTGTGGTGCTGGGGCTCAAACCCAGGGCCTGCGAGTGCTCTGTCCTGAGCTAGGTCCCCACCCTCACCCCAGCCCTCATTTTTTCTTTTTTTTTTTGGTACCAGGGATTGAACTCAGGGGCACTCAACCACTGAGCCACATCCTCAGCCCTGTTTTGTATTTTATTTAGAGACAGGGTCTTATAGAGCTTTGCTTTTTGCTGAGGCTGGCTTTGAATGCATGCCTTAGCCTCCAGAGCTACTGCATGCTTGTGCCACTATGCCTGGCTCTGTTTTTTATTTTATTTTGAGACAAGGCATACTAAGTTGCTGAAGTTGTTCTTGAAGTTGCGATCCTCCTGCCTCAGCCTCCTGAGTGGCTGGGAGTATAGGCGTGGCCACCATTCCCAGATTTTCAGTGTCCTTCATCAGTGTCTTTTTTTTTTAGCACTGAAGATTGAACTCAGGGGCACTCGACCACTGAGCCACATCCTCAGACCTATTTTGTGTTTTATGTAGAGACAGGGTCTCACTGAGTTGCTTAGCGCCTCTCGTTGCGGAGGTTGGCCTTGAACTCGGGATTCTCCTGTCTAAGCCTTCCTAAGTGCTGGGATTACAGGTTTGAGCCACCGCACCTGGTTAAGGGACGCTGAATTTCTTTTTCTTTTTCTTTCTTTTTTTTTGAGGGGGAGGGATTGGTTTATTTCACTTAGCATGATAGTCTCCAGTTCCATCCATTTACCAGTAAATGTCACAATTTCCTTCTTCTTTATGGCTAGTAATATTTCAATGTGTATATACCATAGTTTCTTTTTTTTAAAATATTTATTTTTTAGTTGTAGGTGGACGCAATAGCTTTTTAAAATTTTTATGTGGTGCTGAGGATCGAACCCAGTGCCTCCCGCGTGCTAGGCGAGCACGCTACCACTGCGCCATAACCCCAACCCCTACCATAGTTTCTTTATCCATGCGTCTGTTGAAGAGCATCTAGGTTGGTTCCATAGCTTAGGTATTGTGAATTGAGCTGATACCAACATTGATGTGGCTGCGTCACTGTAGTATGCTTATTTTAAGTCCTTTGGGTATAAGCTGAGGAGTGGAATAGCTGGGTCAAATGGTGGCTCCATTCCAAGTTTTCTGAGTAACCTCCATACTGAGGTGGAAATGCAGCATTGAATTCAGCACTGATCTGAACCAGACAGCCTACAGGTCAACCCAGAGTTCACCTTAGGAGTCAATTTAGAGGTGACCTACTCTGAGTCCTGAAGCCTGGGGTGCTCCCTCCTGGGGTGGGGGCTGCTTAATTCCCCCTCTGCTCTTGGATCTGGGGGAGAGTGGGGAAAATGCAGTCCATGAGCGTTTCTCTTTTTCAGATCTTGAGAGTAGGCTGGCTAAGCCTCTCTGTCAAAGGACCAGTTTACACCTGCCCAGGCCCCTTTCCAGGCCAGCTTCTGTCTGCCTGCCTGCCATCCTCCAGGGTTGGCTCCTTGCTCTTCACCCCACCTTCCCTTGGCCACTCCAGGACCCTGGGCAGGAACTTGGAGGCTCTGGGCTGGAGGCCAGCTTGTCCTCCAGGTGCTTCTACCTTGTCCTCCAGGTGTCCTCCAGGTGCTTCTACACTGTGGATCAGGTGATCAGGTCTAATGGCTACCCCTGGTCCCCTCAGGGAGGTCGCTGCCATGTCCCTGGGGTTTTGGACTCTTAGGAGATGGTCTCAGCCAACCATCTCCTCCCTCTGCTCCCCTTCTTGGCAGACATTTTATTATTTTTTAAATATTGGTTATTATTTTGTTACCACAAAATAGGGCTGGGGATGTGGCTCATTGGTCAAGTGCCTCTAAGTTCAATCTCTGGTACCAAAAAACAAAAGCTCTTTTAGGAAAATTTGCCAAGTATCCGACTTTCAACCAATACTGGCTTCCCATAATGCCTTTTGCTCTGTGGGTTTGGGGTCAGTAGCAAAGACCCCGTCTTGTGTCCCATTTGTGTTTTCTCCTCCTTAAAAGCCACAGCTATGTGGTGTTGGGAACTCTAGGGACCAGGAAGGGATGGATGGATAAGGGCAACAGCTAGGACTAGCCCTCAGGGTTGGTTTGCTGCTCCTAATGTTTCCCTTTCAAAACCTCAAGCAGGAGCCAGGCTTGTAGGCTCAAGCCTGTAATCCCAGCACTTAGGGAGGCTGAGACAG
>PVHX01033452.1:0-13100 GCA_004024805.1 Geosciurus inauris | reverse complement strand
CCACCACTAAGGGTAAAAAACCCCTTCAAAGGAATTCAAGCAAAAGAGACTCCGAGAAACCATCAACCTCTCTGAAAAAATCTAAGAAAACTAAAGGAACAATACTCTTCGGTCATTATCATCGACTGAATGAGAAGCTGAATAAACAGCCAGAGGACCAAAAGAACCTTGAAAGCTCCAGCATTTCGAGTGATGACCTGGACAGCCAGTAATTAAGAGTGGAGCCAGAGACCTCTGAATAATCTGCAGTGTCCCGAGGTCTGGCTACTTAGAAAGGGCTAAATTTTACAACAGGTTACATTGATGATGGTGAAAATAAAATCAATCTGATGTGAAAAGATGTCTATCTTTGTGAGTCTTTGATAGTGGAGTGGGAAGAAATAAAAGTAGAAGTAGGTGTTTGAGAAGGGAGAGATGTGGGGGTCTGTGGCTAACAGAGTTAGCCAAACATTGAAGGATAAGAACAAAGTGAGGACTAAGTACTGAAGACAAAATTCCTCTTTATAATTGATCCCACAGGCAAGGAAGAAAAGAACCTGATTGCCCCTATGTGTGTTTGGGTACAGGATGGGGGCCATGGCTTCAGTATGTAGATTGCCAGAAACTGTATAAGGTAAGGCATGTGGGTAGCAGTATCATCTCAAAAAAATATACAAGGAGTCACCTGAGGGACACTGACCTCATAGTGGTGTTTGTTACATCACCCTGTGATGTAAGCAACTAATGGCTTTCAGAGGAGCTGAAGAAGTCACTCTACTAGAAATTCCCAATAGCATCCCTAGGAAAGTAATGGTGATTGAAAGGCACAAATCCAACACTGATTAGCCCACTTAAGAAATTTAAAGTAGAGAAAGCCATTGGGACTGGTCTGCTTCATGTGCTGGCAAAAAAAAAGACCAAAACAGCATTTTTTACAGAGAAATTTTAAGCAACATGGCTCCTCCTCCAAATATCTAAGCTTTAACTTTTCTAAAGTTGCTTTTTCATCAATGAAGAGAGTATTGTGTTTAAACAATTTTATTGAAGTATAATTGAAACACAATAACCTGTACATGATTTAAAAGTTTGTGTTTTAATCACACACACACACACACACACACACACATATATATATATACACTTGTTAATCACAATTATAAGAGTGAACATATACATTATTCCCTAACATTTCCACATGCTGTTAGTCCCTTTTGTGTTATGATAGTAAAATACCTGAGGACAGGTACTTTATTTTTTAAAAAAGAGATTTATTTCACAATTTGAGAAGGTGAAAGTCTGAGATTAGGCAGCCCCACCTAGTTGGCCTCTGGTAAGAGCCCTCCTACTGTGTCTTAACATGGGATGATGGCTTCAAATGGTGAAGAAAGTGTGTGTGTCTGTGAGAGAGAGAGAGAGAGAGAGAGAGAGAGAGAGAGAGAATCACATGGCAAGAGAGAAACAAGAGAGCAGAAAGGAGTCCAAATCGCTCCTTTATAACATCTTTGCTCTCATGGAAACTAATTCACTGCTGTGAAATTGCAAAAGATCAGCATTAGTCTCTGCAGAGGGGTGATTATTACCTAATCATCTCCTATTAGGCCCTAGGTCTTAAAGGTCTCCCAACCTTTCAATACCATTATACTGGAGACCAAACCTCAATAAGAGCTCTGGTGAGGAAAATGCATATTCAAACTATAGCATGCTTCTTGGCAATCTTTCCCTCCTGCCCCTCCCTGCACCTCCATCTCCAGGTAACTACTGACTTGTTTGTTGTCGCTCAGTTTCCATTTTCTAGAGGTTTATAAAAATGGAGCCATAAAGTATACACTCTGTCTTTTTTTTTTTTTTTATCTAGCCTCTTTGAACAATTCTCCTCACCTCTCAAAAGTCTTGTGTTGATCAATTTCTAAAAGATGCCTGTGGTCAAAAAGTTTAAAATGTGTATGTATAAGGTCCAAAAAGTACATTTTAGCACTTGTCCCTTAATTATTATATTATATGAGGGAATTAATGTGGAGAAATTCTTTCTATACTATTAACCTCAGATATCATATAATTAAGTTACTGTTTTCCTTTCTAAAGTAAGTTCCTCAGGATATAGTATCACTTGCAGTGGTTTCAGACCACAATCATGTGGTCCAATATGACACATGTATTCTAGCACTTAAAGAGCTGTTTCTAAATAAACATTGATAATACAGTGATTGTAAAAATAAAAGCAATGGAATAAAATAAATAAATTTCTTATGTGCTGGCATTTCATGCAAAAGCTTATTTGTACTTATGCTTAAATCAGTAAAACAAAGTATAAATGGAAGTTTAAGTTTTTACTTGATTTATGCAAGTACTTTGCTGAACTTGAATTATATCTTTAAAAGTAAATTTATTCTTGTTTAATTGTTCAATGTTTATTTTGAAACCACAAAATAATTCAAGAATATTAAATATTACATCAGTTGGATGATGTATTAGTTGACTAAATTGTACCTTTTGTAGACATTATTGTTTCGTTAAAATCCTCTTGTATTTTTTATTGTAGCAGTCAATATATAATGGTCAAGAAAAGGGATTTATACCAGGGTGCTTTTCTATCCATCATTATTTCTTGTTTAAACTCATGATTATTATCCTTTTATTGAGGAGTGAGCATTAAAAAGCATTGGCCACCTAGAGTTGAATATGCTATTTATACCAATGGTTTAAGATATTATTTTTTATTCATACTTTGCTCCTAGCCTATTGCAAAGAGCCTATTGTAGGACATCTTAACCTTTATAGCTAAGATGTTTTGTTTTTATTTTAAACATCTTTATTCAGATATAATTGATATGAAATAAATTGCATGTAAACTAATATATAAAATTTAACTGTATTTGACATTTCACCTGTAAAACCATCACCATTATTAAAAAATAAAAATGTTATCATTACCAAACAATTTTCTTGTACCACTTTGTATTTGTTCTTCCAATTATTTCCCCATACAACTACTGATCTGCTTTCTGGATCTGTAAACTAGTTCGCATTTTCTGGAGTGTTATATAAATGGAATCACAATTTGTACTTTGGTATGGTTTCTTTCATTCAGCATAATTATTTTGAGAGTCATCAATATTATTGAATATATATGCATTATGTTGATTTGTATATATTATGATTTTAAATAGTATTAACTTGAATTCCCCAGCATTATTTTTGATAATTGTAGATTCACAAGCAGCCATATATAGTAGTTACCTTATTCCTGTCACCCAACTTGCCCCAGTGGTTATGTCTTGCATAAATATACTATTTTTTCATTAGGAAATTGACATTGACACAATCCACTTAGCTTGCTAATATTTCACCAGGTATACATTCACAAATTTTTACATGTTTGTGTCTATTGGATTTTCTCATGTGTAGCATTTTCTGTAACAACCACTATAGACAACATGCAGAAAAGTTCCATCCAAGGAGCCTTTATGCTACCTATATATAACCATAGTCACTTTATTCATTTTTCCACCCCTGAAACCCAGTAATTTCTTCTCTATTTCTATAATTTTTTCACTAAGAAAAATGTTACATAAATGGAATAACTCAGTTTGGAGCCATTTTATATCTTTCTTTTTTCACTCAGAATAAATCTCCTGTGATCTAATCAATTTGTATGTAATAATGTGTTTATTTGCTTTAATCATTCATTGATTAATCATTTGCTTATCATTTGGTTAAGAATTCATTTGGTTTGGATAATAATTCATTTATTAAAGGACACTATAGTAGCCATGGTCTTCTAGAAAGACAAAACCAATAGATAAATTTAGGTTGATAGATAGATGAATAGATAGGTTAGATATGATAGATAAATAGATAGCAGAGGATAGATATGATAGGTAGATGATAGGAGATAGATAGCAAAGAAGGGAGGCAGAAATAATGAGAGATTTATTAGAGAAATTGACTCAGGCCACTATAAAGGCTAAGATGTCCTACAATAGGCTATTCGCAAGTTGAGGACCCTGGGATACTGGTAGCATTTCTCAGTCCTAGTCTGAGAGCCTTAGAGCAAGAGAAGTCAATGGTATTGTTAATTCTCAGTCTGAGGCTGAAGGTCTGTGAACCCCAATGGTTGCTAGTATGAGTCCTAGAGTCTCAAGGCCAGAAAGTCTGGAATACTAATGTTGAAGGTCAGGAGAAGGAGTGTGCACCACCACAAGAGATATGGGAATCCTTTTCTTTCCTTTTTTAAAAATTCTATTCAAGGACGCAGCCAGTGGGATGGTGCCCACCTACATTATTGGCTGATCTTCTTCACTCAGTCAACTAACATGTCAATCTCCTCTAGAAATATGTTCATAGACATACACATAATTCATTCCCAGGTTTCTAAGTATTCATTAACCCAACCAAGGTGACACATAAAAGTAATCATCTAATATTAGATAATTACACATAAAGATGATATGGCATTCCTGTATAAGTTTTGACTACGAATGTGACCTTCCACCTTTCTGAGATAATGCCCAAGAGTGTAATTTTTAGGTCATTTGATGATGGTATTGTGTAGTTTTGTGAGAAACGTTCATATGAATTTCCAGTTGACTGTACTATTTTAAATTCCCAGCAACAATCTACAAGTGATATAATTTCTCTGCATTCTCACCAGCATTTTGTACTATCACTTTATGTATGTATGTATGTATGTATGTATGTATGTAAGGTATTCTGGTGCACGTGTAATGATACACCATTAGCGTTTTGATGTTAATGTGGTTGAACATGTTTTTATATGCTTGTTTTCTATCTACGAATCCTTTGTTAAAATGCCTGTTCATATTTCTAGCCCATTCTCTTTCTTTCAAATTTTAGACACTTTAGAAAAGGCTTTAATAAATTTGAAGACAAAATCACTGCTTTCCAGGTGTACACAAATACATAACCATTTTATAATTGCCTTTTCTTTCTTCTATCCCTTAATCCTATTGGAAAAGCATCAGAAAATGAATCATTTCTTGTTTAAGCCAGAATGTCATTAATTGGATCTTAGGGTCTCTTTTTAAAGAGCAGATCATATGAATTTTTAAGACTACTTACAATATTTTTTTCTATTTTCTTTCTACTCACTTATCACTAACTTGTATTTGCTCCTAGATCCTGGTGAATTTTCTATTGTTAAATCATACTTTAAATATTGGTATTAACAAATATTTTCTATGTTTGTTTCTTCAAATAATTTTTTTCCTGTAGTGTGTATTATAATCCCTTTTGGCTTATATTTCTTCTTCATAAAATAAACATGGGTGCTCAATGTATCTCCTGTGTAAAGATGCCATTAAGGACTTATATGTACAGATTTCCACTCATGTTACAAAGGCTGTGGTCTGCTTTATGACAGAATATTTAACAATTCTTCATTACATCACTGGGTCCATCTTTGGTCCTATAATATATGCATTCAATCATTTCAGAGATACTCGACCACAGCAGAATCACCTCCAAACTATATAAAATCACTTCCTCCATAACTATATATAATACTGGTTCTGGTGAGTAATTTTATCCTTGAGTTTTTCTTTCATGCCTATCCCAAAGGGTTCTGCAACACACATCAGACTTTGTACCATACTATACAACATATGAATGTTAACAGTATGATTAACTGTGTTGGTGTAGGTGGTCAGATTCACTCGATATTTTCTAACTTAAAAAAATCAGGACTAGAGGAAATTCTACAGGCATAATGTACTTAAGTGCCAAGGGATTTTTTTTGTGTTCAGTAGTTCATCAAAAAATCTTTGGTTTCTCCATTGGTTGGAAAATCAGAAAGAGGATAGCTATCATATTTGATGATAAAGGAATTCCTAGACAATCACTTCAAACTGAAATAATCACAAACATTCCTGCCATCTCTCACCACTCAGGCTCTTTATGTGAGCAGAGAATCATCCTCTGAAATATAATCCCTCTCTTGGTTATAATATCCTTATTACACAAGTTCCTGGAATCACGTGTCAACATATTTCAATATTTTCTGTCTCTACATTTGCAAAGATAAGTTAGGATGTGTATTTGGTGTTCTTTGTGTTTGTTTATTCAGTTACACTTCTCTCTGGCTCCTTAATCTATACGTTTGGGTCTTTCTGTATATGTGATTAGATTTATGCCATTATTTCATTGCATACTTTTTCAGTCTGACTTTTTCTTTAATCTTCTTCTGAGCAAGTGTTGATATGGAAGTTAACTCTTTTGTTATTATTACATAGGTTGCTAAGTTTATTTTAAATTTATTTCTCTGTTCAGATTGGAGAAATCCTATTGATCTTTCTTCAAGTTCATTGGGTCTTTCCTTGTCTTCTTCACTATATATAAGCCCATTCATCCAGTTTTCTTTTATTCCAGATGTTTCTAGTTCTATAATTTATATTTTAATCATCTATTTGTTGTCAATTTTTTAAAAATAAAATTAACAATTGCTGTTTATTGTATTTTTGTGATTGGTGATTTAAAAGTTTTATAAGTTTACTTATTATTCATCTTATGTTGCCATCTGTTGATTTTGTGTATTTCAGTTATTGCAGGGGCCCTACCCATACCCCCTTGACCAAATTAGTATCTGACTTATTGAAGACAGGTGGGGTGGTGGCTCAGCTCTCTATTTAGTTCTGCTGATACGTATATTCTCAGCAAAAATGAAAATGAAACACCAATTAACACTACCACCTTGCCTCTAAGTAGGAATATGGATTCCTCCTGGATCCTATTGTTCCCAGGGCGGAGTAAGTGGGGGTGGGGGCTGATTCATACTGTTTTGAGGCTGCTTGGTGAGAGTGTAAACTCAGATCCTGTCTGACATCAGCTGATACCAGGGGGAAGTGATAAGTGTAGAACAAACTAACCTTCTCTTAACACCTCATTATGCTTGGTTAATACTGGACAGGTGTAGCAGTTTGCCTCTCCAATGGATCCTACTCATTCTAAGGGTAATTAGAACGTGAAACGCTAACAAGTCCTGATTTGAACTTTCTTCATAAATCTCATAGATGTCCAATGGTAGTAGAAGCTCAGCTATCTACTAAGACCCACTAGCACCAAAGGGTGAAGGTGAAGTGCAGTGGTGAATAATTCTACCCTCCTTAAATTTCCTTGTTGCCATATGGATTTAGAAGCACAGCTTGCCTTTAAACACTACTGATGACACTGATACTTCCCCTTGGCAAGTCAATTGGAGCACCACCTGCTTCTGGCAATTATTTGATGGATGATAAGCTCTCCACTCATCAGAGGAAGTACAGCAGAACATACTTGTGCCAACCAGGAGATCAAATATCAGCTCCTCAAGAGTTTTGGTGGTGTTAGCAAGACAAAAACTAGGAGAATCTCCTGTTTCCCTGAGGTCCAGGGGTAAGTGCAAGATGGGTTTTCTTCTTGGCCCCACAAACTATACATATTTGTGGATTTTTTGGAGGAAGCTATTCCAATGATGTTTGGTGGGAATAGGATGCATGTTTCCAAAATATTTCTGCTGTGTTGGGTCTTTTTTTCTCTGGTATTTTGATTAAGACAAACAGGCTTTACTTGGATATATTATTGTCTGTGCCTATTGGTGGTTTTACATTGAATATTTTTTGCAGCATCCTTTCCAAGATACATGGAAGCAAAGAAGGAAACCCAGGGAACTAACTTCCATATAGTTACTCAATTCCTATGTCCCAATGTGTTCTACCTTCTTTCTACAGTTAAAAATCCCTTTATGTTTTTTGAGTTATGCCCAAAGTTTCTTAATTTTAAGACAGAATAATGGCTGTGTCGCTGCCAGCAGTGTGAAGAGCAGAGTGGGCAGGGTGCCCAGGAGGGATTTAGCCATGGGTCAGAAACATCCCAGAGTCTTTTCTCTCAGCCACAAGAGAACACATTGCTACCGGGGTGCCAGGGAACTATCAGAGTAGCCAATGATTATGCCAGAGGTGGATGGGGCAAGGACTTTGTGGAGGCACTAGAGCCTGAAGTATTCTAATCTTTTAAATGTTAGGTTTTTATTTCACTTATATTTTATTTCACTGGTATTCTGTGTTGATTGGTTTGGTCCAATGCCATTATTTGTTATTGCATACTTTAATCCAATTTTGTTTGTTTGTTTGTTTGTTTTGGTACCAGGGATTGAACTCAGGGGTACTTGACCACTGAGCCACATCCCCAGCCCTATTTTGTGTTTTATGTAGAGACAGGGTCTCACTGAGTTGCTTAGCACCTCGCCATTGCTGAGGCTGGCTTTGAACTTGCGATTCTCCTGTCTCAGCCTCCCTAAGTGCTGGGATTACAAGCGTGAGCCACCGCACCCGGCTTTATGTTGTTTTTTAAATAACCTCATTGGATATCTGTTTTTCTTCTCATTTTTATAGTTGCTCCTATTTTTTCTTTTCTCACTTTTTCTTCTGCATTTCTTCTATTCCCTCCCTTACATAGCTTCTTTTCCTATTCTTTTCAGGTCCTATATATTTGTAATGTTAATTTTAATTTTTAATATGGAGTCTTTCTATTTATTCTGAAGTATTGATCTCCTTTGCCCTTTTTGGATTAGTAGAATTGTAGAGAATATTTTCAATAAGGTGTTCACATTTTATTGGTACATAGTTTTCTCTCAAATACTCACAGTTACTGGTAATAAATATCTCCTCAAAAGAGTGCTGGTAGCACTTTAAACATATTGATTGTGTACTCTGACACTGAGTCAAATTTTATCATGTATTTATTATGAGTTTTTGGTAGGAGATAGAGTCCACATCATTTCCTAGCAGGAGAAGACCTCTATAGGATTGGTACATAATCCTTGGTCCTTTATTTGCCTTGCCTTCCTTCTAGAAATAAAGGGATTTCCCCTCTTCTATCTTCTTTCTAGTAATAGTTCGCCTTTACCTGTGCCCTGGGACTGACACCATTTGCTGCCCTTTCAGGCTTCTAAGAGAAAGTCCCAGCAATAATGATAGGTTTCATATCTTTTATGCACCAGCAAAGGAAGCTGTCTCTGGTTTCCTGCCCTCTTTCTAGGCTTTGTCTTGAGCAACATTGGAGGACCATAGAAAGAAGCCTGCAAGCTGATGGTAACTTATCTTGTGTCTGTTTTTCTAGGGGTTTTGTTACTGTCACACCAACATACACTCAGACATTAATAATTGGTTCAAAGTGTTACTGATTCCTTATTACCTACTTGTATGGCTATTTCATACTTCTCTGGTGCTCTATCTTAGAGAGAGTCTGTGTATTCATCTGTCCTTGGAGGAGAATGGGTATCCTGATGTCCCTGCAACCTCAAGTCTCTGATGGGCTCAAGGAAATTTATAATTTTGTACTTTATTTGGATTTTTCTCCTCATTATGCAGTGAATGTGCTCATTCAATTTTCCACATGTTGAACAGAAGTAGAACATAGAGCCTATGCTTTTAAACACTGCATCCTACTGTTTCCCAAGATAGATACTATTGTTATACTATTATAACCCCTAGGCGAGGGGTTCAGAGAGAAAAAATAAGCTTGCAAGAGCCAAATATCTAGTAAGTAACACAGAGGATTTGAAAACTTTTTTTTCCAACTCTCTAACCAGGTCTAACTAGTTGGTAAGTCTCTGGCATTTAAAATAAACCAAGATCTTCTTCAATTTCTTTCTTCAGTATTCTGTAGTTTTCATTGTAGAAATTAAAGAAGGCCTTAGAATATGGAAAGATGTCCCATGCTCTTGGATAGGCAGAATTTATATTGACAAAATGGCCATACTACCAAAAGTGCTATACAGATTTATTATAATTCCTATTGAAATTCCAATATTATTCCTCAGAGAAATAGAAAAAGCAGTCATGAAATTCATTTGGGAAATATAAGAGGCCCAGAATAGCCAAAGCAATTCTTAGGAGAAAAGTGATGCAGGAGACATCACAATACCAGATCTTGAATTATAAAACAGAATTATAGTAACAAAAACAGCAAGGTATTGGCACAAAACAGACATGAAGACCAAAGGCAGGGAATAGAATACACAGAGACAAACCCACATAAATAGTTATCTCATACTAGACAAAGGTGCCATAAACTAGAGAAAAGAGCTTCTTCAACAAATTGGGCTGGAAAAATTGGAAATTCATATGTAGCAAAATGAAATTAAACCCCTATCTCTTACCCTGCACAAAACAACTCAAAGTGGATCAAGGACCTAGGAATGAGACCAGAGACCTGGAGCCTATTAGAAGAAAATGTCGGCCCAGCTCTCCATTATGTCAGCTTAGGAACCAACTTCCTCAAAAAGATTTCTAAAACAGAAGAAGTAAAATCAAAAATCAATAAATGGGATGGTATCAAACTAAAAAGATTCTTCACAGCAAAGGAAACAATCAAGAGCATGAAGAGAGAGCCTACAGAATGGGAGAAAATCAGTACCACCTGCACCTGATATAGCATTAATCTCCAGGATATTAAAAACAAAAACTCAAAAAACTTAATGTCAAAAAAAAACAACAACAGATAACCCAATCAATAAAGCAGCAAAAGAACTGAACAGGCACTTCACAGAGGAAGAAATAGAATGGTTAAAATATATATAAAAGGGCTAGGGTTGTGGTTCAGTGGTAGAGCACTTGCCTCACACATATGAGGCACTGGGTTCGATCCTCAGCACCACATAAAAATAAATAAAATAAAGCTATTGTGTCCATCTACAACTAAATATATATATACAAAAGTTCAGAATCTTTAGCAATTAGAGAAATACAAATTAAAAACTACACTGAAATTTCATATCACTCCATTCAGAATGGCAATTATCAAGAATACAAGTAATGCCAGGTGCAGTGGTGCATGCCTGTAATCTCAGCAGCTCAGGAGGCTGAGGCAGGAGGATCACGAGTTCAAAGTCAGCCTCAGCAAAAGTGAGGCACTAAGCAACTCAGTCAGACTCTGTCTCTAAATAAATTACAAAATAGAGCTGGGGATGTGATTCAGTGTTCGAGTGCCCCTGAGTTCAATCCCTGATACCCCTCCATAAAAAAGAATACAAGTAACAATAAATGTTGGTGAGGATGTGGGGTAAAAGGTATGCTCATACATTGCCGATGGGACTGCAAGTTGGTGCAAGCAGTATGGAGCCTCCTCAGAAAACTTGAAATGGAACCACCATTTGGCCCAGTTATCCCATTTCTTGGTATACATCCAAATCACTTAAAAACAGCATACTTCAGTCATGCCGCCACATCAATGTTTATAGCAGCACAATTCAAAATAACTAAGCTATGGAACCAACCTAGATGCCCTTCAACAGATAAATGGATAAAGAAACTGTGATATACATACTCAATGGATTATTACTCAGGCATAAAGAAGAATGAATTTATGGCATTGGCAGGTAAATGAATGGAAGTGGAGACTGTCATACTAAGTGAAATAAGCCAATCCCAAAACAATGAAGGCTGAATGTTCTCTCTGATATGTGGGTGCTAACTCACAGTAAGCATAGGAGAAGGAAGAATAGTTGTTCATTGGATTACACAGAGGGACATGAAGGAAAGGGAGGGAGGATGGGCATCAGAAAGATGTAGAATGAGTCAGACATAACTTTCCTATGTCCATATGTGAATACACCATCAGTGAAACTCCGTATCAGGTACAACCACAAGAATGGAATTGTAGCGTGGCACCATGGCACACGCCTATAATCCCAGCAATTAGGGAGGCTGAGGCAGGAGAATCGCGAGTTCAAAGCCAGCCTCAGCAATGGCGAGGTGCTAAGCAACTCAGTGAGACCCTGTCTCTACATAAAACACAAAATAGGGCTGGGGATGTGGCTCAGTGGTCAAGTGCCCCTGAGTTCTCCCTGGTACCAAAAATATAAAGAAACAAATAATGGAATCCTAATTAGAATAAATTATACTCCATGTATATATAATATGTCAAAGCACACTGTACTGTCATGTATATCTAAAAAGAAAAAAAATAAAAATGCAAAAATAAAAAATAAATTATTAAATAAAATAAACCAAGAACTTCTTGCATATTTTGCCAACCAAAAATGTACATTTTAATATTTGGCAGCAAATCATGTTCAGTAATCTCAGTAGAAGACAAGGTTACAGGCTTGAATGCACTTGTAATTGTGGGCTATTAGTGGCAATATCAGTATGACTGCAAAGTACTTAATAGTGTCACACTTGCTTTGAAATTGCTACTTTAGAAACTAGTAGGTGCACTGGTAACTGTGAGCTATTAATGCTGTCATTATTGTTGTCTATAAGATCCCAAGAGAACCAGTTGCAATGGTGCGTGCCTGTAATCCCAGCACTTAGGGAGGCTGAGACAGGAGAATCATGAGTTCAAAGCCAGCCTCAGCAACAGCGAGGCACTAAGCTCAGTGAGACCCTTTCTCAAAATAGAGCTGGGGATGTAGCTCAGTGGTAGAACATGTGCCTCACAAGTGTGAGGCACTGGGTTCGATCCTCAGTACCGCATAAAAATAAATAAATAAAGCTATTGTGTGTCCATCTACAACTAAAAAAAAATAAAAACAAAACATAAAATAGGGCTGGAGATGTGGCTCAGTGGTTGAGTGCCCCTGAGTTCAATCCCCGTTACCAAAAAAAAAAAAAAAAAAAAACCCAAGAGGATGACACCTGTCACTGATTGCTATGGCTAGAGTCTCCTCTGGTGGAACATGTATGGTAAATAAACTTCCAGTAAGCCACTGATAATTCTGTTTGCATACATATGATTGGGAACTATCACCAAATGCAAAGACTAGTGGATGCTGAGAGCAGGCATATTTAATAAACTGAGTAGGACAACTATCCCAAAAGAACAATAGAAATGAAGAAGTCCCTTTACCTCATTTCTGTTGTATGATTATATTCTCTACAGGACTATTATGGGATAAGATGGAAGAGTTGCTTGGCCTGCCTAGATAAGGAAACCCTCCATCATTTAGCAAAAAATATATTCAGAAGTTACAAAGTGTCAAACACTCTGCTGGGTGCTGGGAAAAAATACACTATGCAAATGACTATGAAATGATATCCTAATTACAAAGAAATAGAGTATTCCAAGACCCCCTTGAATTTCACCTAAATGCTTAAAGTTCTTTAAAGTTATCATCATATCCATCC
>PVHX01033451.1:0-13099 GCA_004024805.1 Geosciurus inauris | reverse complement strand
CATTCTCAAGTTCACTTCATTGTCTTTTATTACAGGCAGCTAAGAAGGTAGTGGCCAGAGAGGAGCTGTGATCATGCAAAAAGATGTTTGGCTGATGCCTGATGAATATTAAGAACATTAGCAATATCTACATATTGCAGGCAGCCCCGTAACCTGAAGAAGTAAAATAGAATAAGCTCAAGTTGAGCCTTGAGATAGGAATATCCCTATTAACTACTTGACCTTAGTTCTGAAGTTCCATAATGGAATTTTGAACTCATGAATGACAAGATAATACACTTATATTTTAAATGATAATTTTTGCCCATAGATCAACCCTTGCCCATGGATCTTGTGTTGTATGTATGATGAGTTATTCTCAGCACCACAACCACATCTCAACATGAATTACAACCACATCTCAACATGAATTTTACCTAGTCTTCTATATACTATAAACAGTACTTTATTTTTATGAGTCAAGAATGGTTCTGAGCCTAATTTTCTCTGGTAATTCTATATCCTCACCACTGAAGAGATTCAGTAATGCAGTTTCCGTAGAACATGGAAGGATTACCACTGTTTCATTTATGTTAATCTCTAACTTTGGGATCAAGTGCAATGTATGAAAGTTCAAGTTAATGATAGAACTTTCATTGCATAATAGATATCACCTTAGATGCTGGGCATTAGCAATGCTACAGTACTGAAAATACGGTCTGGGTCCCTGGATATGTAAAATCCAATCTCAAAATGGAGTCACTCTGGCTCAGGCCTGCATATATCTGCTAACTTGCTTTATATGCTTTTGTGATTTTATACTATACTTGATTCTCACTGATGGGATAAAACCACAAACTGCCAGATTTCCTGGCCAGTAACCCAAAGTTCCAGAAACTGAAAAGGGGCAGAGGTGGCACCGTCACAGTTGAACTGTAAATAACTATAGGTTGAATATTTGCCAATTCCTATTTTCTCAAATCATGTAACTTACCTACCCTATAATAAATTCTGAATCTCTCATTTTTGTGTCATTCTCTGAAAGAAAGGAGGGCTGATCCCAATTGATTGGTCTATGTATCTATTTCCTCAGTAACCTTTGCTGCTTCTGCTGAGTTGTCAGGGCTGCACTTCTTGGGGAGAGGTGCAGGTTGCATGCAACAGATTCTGTGATGTTATCAATAGGTCATAATATACTGCTGAGGCCTTGGTGATAGTTGGTCTCACATCAGCCCTGATGTTGTCCTGAGCACTGCTCAGAAAAATAAATGAGTGAACAGATATCCTCGCTCAATTTTACATGTTGCTTATACAAGTACATATTTAATTCTTCACCAACATCAAGTAATATTTGGAGAGTTGGAGCTTCATAGATAATGTTATCTGATCTGAATAACACTCTGAAAAGTATAACTATGAAGAGAAGGCAAAAAAGGAACTATATAAGAAACATGTTCATCCCTCAGTCTGCAAAGAAGGGAAAACAGAGGTAGTGTTATCTTCTCTAGGAATAAGATAACCAGAATGCATTTTACAAAGAAAAAAAAGGAATATTTCTAGTTAGTGGAGAAGGAAGAGTGTAGAGAGAGGTATAATGAGCAAGAGTTGTAACTAAATGAGAAAAAAAAAGGAAAGAGGGTTTTTTTTTTTAAATGTTTTTGAGGTCTTCTAAGGGCTTGAGTTAAGTTTAAAGCGAACATTGAGATTATCCAACTCTTGTCTCTGGGGTTTTGGACCCAGGCCACCTACACAATGTCCCTATGTATTAGTCTATTTACTTTTAATAGATTTCTTTATATTGGGGAAATAATGTAAAATTTTCAATAGTAATTTTCATTGAAGTTGAAAGTGCCTCAGAAATGAAGAAAAATTATTGAAAGAAAATTAGATACTAAAACTGGTTGAATATTGATGTATATAATTTATACAAATTATATATTCAGGCTTATAAACTGTTCAGTTTTCAGATTCTAAAATAAAATTGTGGGATCTTTTGTAAAATTTAAAGAAAATAAGATAAATTATCACAAACACTGTTTAACCATGATGATTTCGATTTTTATAGGAAATGAGGTAGTGATTAAAACATACAGCCTCACAGTAAACAAATGGCTAGTATGAGCTAAGTCTTTCTTTCAGGGGTGGTACCAAAAAAATTGGAGCCAACTCTGATATTCCAATGTTTGCCTCATATTTCTGAGTATAATCTGATAGGCCAAACCAAAATTCTTAAAAATAATATGATGTATTCAATGAATATTTTGACTTATGTGTTTTCCAACAGTCATGAGGAAAGGCCTGGAGAGTGAAGCACATCCAATAAAATAAAAATATATTCAGGCTTATACTGAGTATAAGTTGACACATGCCAAGTACATGCAACTATTTATATCCATTTAAATACACACAACTTAAACACATAAATAGGCCAGGGGAAGGTACTTATTTATATCTGTCCTAAGTATTTACTTATTATATAGCAAGTGTATTATTTTCCTTTCATGAATCAATTTATACCATGCATTTATAGGAGCAGCCTAGGCAAAACTAACTATGCTAAAGCATTTTTTTTATTTAGGGAACAAATCCTAACAGAAAAGAAGTTAAAAAATATAAGTGTCCTCAATGGCATAATTGATGATTCATGAACTAGGGTAGAAGAAAGTTTTTTGTTTTTTTTTTTTTTTAATCATGAGAATACCTTCCTAGTCAACCCTGCGTTGTCAGCATCACAGATATTTGGGAAAAGAAAGATCATGGAGAAGTGTAAAATTGTGTGTGACCACTCCTGGTAGTTACACATGTCACTTTAATTTTGTACTCATTTAGTTTTGATTTGATATGTACTTATTTTTACTTGTAGAAATCTTATACAGTCACAGCTAAATAAAAAAATATTTATAAATACAAATCAGTAGTGTTTCCAGAATGAAAGAGGATATCTAGAAGTTTATGAATCAATAATAAAACATTTAAAATAATTATCCATAGCATGCATTGACATAATAAATATTGTTATACATTAGTAGTAAAAACTAGTTTTTATCCATTTAGATTTAACCACGTTTGTTTGAACACATCACAGAATAGACTCCAAATATAAAATTAAGAATAGTAAATACACATGAACACTATGCAAAATCCACACATATTACTTGCATTTACCTCCTCAGGAAAGTTGAGTATATGAAAATATTATTTAGGAGTAAGCCAGCAAAAATTATGTTGGATTGTCAGAAGGGTATGAAAGTAGTAATGTCTTCACATAAGGTGACTCTAGTAAGACCTTTAGGAGCTTAACTCGACAGTCCCAGTCCAAAACCACACCACATAAATGTATTTTCATAGGTAATAAAATGACATTATTTCTTCAAAGGGCCATCTGCATTACCTACACTTTTCTCTCATTTTCCAACAATCTATCATATACATATTAATTGTCTTTATTTATTTTTGTAACTATATTTAGACCATAAATGCCATAAATACTGTTTTGTAGATGACCCTGTATTTGTACACTGTTATTTTTTGAGTTTATTCAATGAAAAATACAACATATATACATTGTGTCTTGTTCTTTTCACCAGTAGATATGAAAATGTAATCCATTCCCTTTATGAATCTTCATTGTTCATTCTCATTCATATATAAAAATGAAGATTTCTGGGACTACACATAAACCTGTGTTTTGATTGTTCATATAATTTTGTTATATACATTGGTTTTTTACATCCTCTTATTCTTTGTTTTGTTAGATTTCAAAAATGTAACAATTAACTGGGCATAGTGGCACATGCCTTTAATCCCAGAACTTTAGAAGGTTGATATAGAAGTTTGAAAAGCCAACCTCAGCAACAGCAAGGTGCTTAAAAAGATCAGTCTGACCCTATCTATACATAAAACAAAAAATAGGTCTGGGGATGTGGCTCAGTGGTCAAGTACCCCTGTGTTTAATCCCTAGTACCTAATAATAATAATAATAATAATAATAGCTCAGGTCCCAAAGGTAAGTTTTTCTTATTTATTACATTGAATTTACAAACCACATAAAATTAACAACACATATTATATGAGCAAAAACATGAAAGTCCTTAATCACAGAACAATAAATTTACAGCCTTAATAACCTAAATGATGCTACTAGTTGGTAAGGCCTAATTATCCTAAATAACCTTAGTAGAACCAAAGACCTACATAGGCACCATGACCTATGTAACATCTACAACCTACAAATCCTCTGTGGCCACCATATTTATTACACAGGCTGTATGATTTGTTTAACCTTTATAGTCTGAATAGAAAAAATGACCTCTGTGGTTTCTATGATCTCAGCAACCACTATGATTTGAATATCCTACTTGACTTTATTATTCTCTGACCTATATAGCTTCTATATCCTGAACAGGTTTTTTTTTTTTTTTTTTATACTAGCGGCTCCTGTAACCAGCATATCCTCTATGAACTCTATTTTGTTGCCTGATGGCCTATATGATCTGCAAAGTTTTGACATTTGTTGCTGTTATGACCACGGTAGTCTGTATTTACTTAGTAGACTCTATGCCTTGCATAGATTTTATGGCTTGAGTATCCTGTATGATCTTAGAGACCACTATGATCTGCATAGCCACAATTTTGTATAAAATCTCTTTTGCTTGAGTACAACTAAGTCTGTGTAGCATCTCTGAAATGTGTATCCTCTATTCCATATGTAAAATCCATATTCTGATTAGCCACAAAACCTGCATAGCTTCTAAATGTGCACAGCTTCTATGGACTGAGTAGCTCTTTGGTATTATTTCTGCTCTTGTTTAAATACTTTGTGCCTCAAAAATAAAAGACAATTAATGTGTGAAAAAATCCAAGAGTGTTTAAAGATAAAATGATTGGGTAATGAAAGCCTTAATATAATCAGTGCATTAATTCCCTAAGAAGAATTAAGTAGGTGGTAACTTTAGATATTGTTTGTCTAGAACAGCTGGGTCATTGGTTGTGTGCCTTTGGGGTATATATTTTGTGAAGAGAAAGTGAATCTTGATCTCTCTCTTTTTGTCTCTCTCTCTCTGTGTCTATCTCAACTATCACAATCTCTATGTCTGTCTCCTGCTTGGTGCTATATCCCCAGCTTCTTTAATTTTCAACACAGTTTTTCCATTATGTATCTCAAGCCTTAAAGAATGGAGTCGGCCATGTAGACTGAGACCTCTAAAAACCATCAGCCCCCAAGTAAAGTTTTTCCCCTCTCCATTGTGCCCCTCAGGACTTCTAGTCACAACAGTAAAAGAGCTGACTAAAACAGAAATCCATACTGATATGTGAGGTCGTTTTTGTGAATAAATGACCATGTGACTTACAAAATTTTGAGACTTTTTGAAATTTGTTAGAGGAATTTTAAAAAGCTTAGTAATACTAGATGGAAATCTTGACTTTGTAAATGGAGTTAATGAGGAATTGAAAGGACTTTGAAACAGGAATGTCTATGGGACTGTATATGATCAAGAAAATATTCAAAATTTTTCACTAGAGAAAGAGGATTCTATTGAAAATTGGTCTAGAAGCAATTTATGCTACATTCTGCCTAAGAACTTGTGTATATTTTGCTCATGTCATAAGACTTTCTGAGGTTAGATTCAAAAGTGATTTACATCTTAATCTGGCAAAACAATTTTCTAGGCTGCATAGAATTTAAGTTTTGGCATAGATATTTCTGATGGCTTTTAGCTATGAATATTGTAATAATCAAAAGCAAAATATAAACATAAAGATTTGAAAAACATTCAGTTTGGCTAGAAACATGTGAATAAAACTGGGACTAAGGAAAATGAGGTTGTTAAAAACATCACAGCCGTTAAAGAAATGCTAGAGATTTTGCTCAGAGTCAATAGGAAAGATGGCTTGAAAATACCTCAGAAATTTTCAAAACAATACCCATCTTATGCTTACGGGTGTGAGATCAGTAGGGAGATAAGTGGGGCACTGTTCTTGTGCTAAGAGATCTAGGAAGATGTTTTACTATGCCCAGACTCCTAGGTACTCAGAGATAGCTACAGCTGTGATCTCAGGAGGGTTGACACATTTTTGAGATGGCACAGGCAATTGGCAGAAACCAAATTGTATTATTTCTCCAGAAAGAAATAATTCTGAAGTTAGGAGGTCACAGAGGATTCCACTAGAGTTTTAAAGGAAGGAAGGGAGGCCATGCAAAAGGTAATAGGGTTAAAGTCATCATAGGCTTCCCCTGATAGGGAAATGTATTAAGATAGGAGTATGAAGCTAAATAATAATGAAGATTACTAAGATTAAGAAATACTAATAACTGGAACATCCAATGAGAAAAATTACAGCTAGCAAGTGATTATAAATCAAGAGAAGATCTTTGTGTGCTGCAACCAGCAAAGTCATAGGTGCATGTTTGGAGAAAACTCCATGACATAATTTGTCTCAGATACTGAATGTAGAGTTTTGAGTTTTATCTTTTGAGCTGCCTTTTGCTTGGGTCCCACTTCATCTTTCTATGCCCCTATTTCTTAACATGAAAATGTATACTCTCTGCTCTTCTATGCTGAATATGCATAACTTGATTTTTATAGTTGCTCATGCTGACCATTTTTCTTGAGTCTCAGAGAAGAATTTAGACTTGAACTTGGCAATGATATAATTGTAAAACTATGGGGACTTGAAAATGGCTGAATGTATTTTATATTGTTTAATGTGAATGACCACTTTGGGGCTGGGGTGCAATGTTGTTTAGATAGTGAGTGGGCCCCCAGTGTGATAATGGTCAAAGGTGTTGTGATTAAACTATGATGTTGTAATCCAATAGGTAGACTAATCTCTTGCTATAAGTACTTAGATAATTTAGTACTATAAGTACTATAGTAATATATATACTGTAAGTATAGTACTTATAGTACTATAAGTACTCAGGTCACAAAAGCTATACATGTTGTAGAAAATATGCAGTTTATACAAGCTATTCAAGTAAGAGATTCTACTCAGTTCATAGAAGCTATGACAATTGTTCTGAATATATTGGTCATATGGTTTACTTAGGACACGGAGGCTAGTCATGTCATAAAGGTCACTGAAAGCATTGAGGCTCCTGAAGTTATTTAGAATACTCAAGGTATAAATGGGTGCACAGGACACAAGTGCTTTTCAGATTTAAATTTATACAGGGCATATAGGCTAGGTAGGTCATATAGGATACTGTGGTCATAGAATAAACACTGGGTTTATAGTGTAAATCTTGTGTGTTCCTAAAAATCATGACTATTAAAATGATAAAGAATGCAGAGTTAAAATAATTGGGTTATGATAATTTAAACCTATTTAGTGCATTAACTCTGTGGACTAACTGGGTGGTAATTATTAATAGATTGGATATGATAGAGGAGCCCAGTCATATTTTATCACAGACAAGTTGAATAACTGCTCACTTTGTCTTTTTCTCCCCCTCTGCTTCTTGATTTCATGTTCCTAGAAGCTTCTCTCCAACCAATACTTTGATCATTGTGTTTTGCCTCATTTCAGGCCTGATAAATAGATTTGGGGACCTAAGAAATGAGACCTCTGAAACCAGAAATCCCAAAATAAATTGTTACTTCATTTCATTTTCTTATCAGTTATTTTGGTCACAAAACCCCAAAGCATGACCACAACGTTCTCCTTGGTTGAGTAGATTTTATGACTTGTATAACATCTCTGATAAATACCATTTTCACTATTGTTTATTCTCTCTCCTTACATTATCCATATACCTTCCATGTCCTGTGTAGTCTCACTGACTTTTGTGATTTCTAGGATAAAAGTTTCTCTGTTTCTCCTTTGATAGCAAGGGAGTAAAACTTTATTTTTTTTTCAGAACCATGTTCCAATTATTGTATTAACTTTAGGGACAAAGATATATTTCAGTAAAACAAACAAACAAACTATAACTTCTTTTAATCCTTAGTTTCATTTTTTATTTTAATATTAGATCTTAGGGTAAAAGTATTGCATTATGATCCAAAATATTTTCTTTTTAAAATATATGTTCCTCTTTTAATAAAAATATATTTCCATACTAATAACATCTTATATCTCCTCTTTTCAATTGTTAACATTTATTTTAGAATTTATATCTGCATCAAACTTTATACAGTTACTGAACTTAAAAAAATGTTATTTTCCTCAATGAAATAAAGTACTTTTTTTTTTTTTACTATACTTTAATTGAAAGATAAAACTTATTTATGGCCACGCACGGTGGCACAAGCCCATAATCCCAGCACTTAGGAAGACTGAGACAGGACAATTGTGGGTTCAAAGCCAGCCTCAGCCATAGCATTGAGCAACTCAGTGAGACCCTGTCTCTAAATAAAACACAAAATAGGGGTGGGGATGTGGCTCAGTTGTTGAGTGCCCCCGAATTAAATTCCTAGTGCCAAAAAAAAAAGAGCTTATTTATGTAACTTTTTGCAATTGGAAAAGCTTAGAAAACCATAATTCTTCTAATCACTGTTTTTTGTGAAGACCCAGAAACAAAAAATCTAAAACTGTTTTTTTATTTGCCAAGTATTCATAAAAACACATTTGGTAAATTTTGAAACATGTTGTCTCATGAAATTTTAAAAGCCAAAAGTACTTTGATTTGTATTTAGCTGTTAAGAGGTAAGTATTTTAACTTTGCCAATTAATCAGACATCTCTTTCTCAAATATATTTATAAATGTTTATTCTATTTTTGTTAAATCAAATTTATCTATTTTTAACTAATATTTATCATAAAATCCAAGATTGCAAACCAGCCTAATTACTATTGTAGGTCATCTTTTGCTGCTGGAGACCCTTTATTCAAAAATTAGATACTACTCCTTAACCACTTTATAGATGCCAACACTATATTAATTGAGAAATGAGTAGTAAAGAAATTAAAGGCATTATTATTTTTTTCTGTTTAACAGTTTAATCACATTGACTGAAAATCATTTGGATCCATTTCATTATAAATTTATGAGTGCTCATTTACCTAAAGACAATTTGGGCACAATATACATAATATGGAGACAAAAACATAAAAGTAGATTCAATACAAAATAGACAGGTATGCACACATATACATAAAACTCACAGAAAACAAAGATTTTGTAGCTTTTTGCCAAGAAATAGATTCCTGCTGGTAGAAAACAAAAACAGATGTTGGTAACACAGACTGTCATATTTTATCCTTCAGAAATTAACATAAAGCCTTTATAATACAACTCAGACATTGATAGGGCTTGTGCTATTGGAAACCTTGAGAGTAGAATAAATATACCAACCATGAGGAAGACTGAAATAAATTGTTCCATTGGGCCATTCATTCTCTAAGGGAGAAAATTCACTCCCATTATCATTATTGATTACTCTCCCTTCTTAGTTCTCTTTAAGAGATGTTTTTGAAAATTTTTCCAATGTGTTTATGAGTTAACCCTTGAATAATTGTACTCTAAATAAAAGCAGCTCTATGTATGTGTATGTATATGTGTGTATGCATGTGTATGTGTATGTATATATGACATGACAATCTAGTATGGTGGAAAAAAAGACTAATTGGTATAGGACCAAAGCTGAATTTTAAAAAAATAGCTCAGAAGAAGACAGTCTTTGAAAAAATGACAACTCTAATTATTATAGTAAAGGGAACATGGAACATTGTTGCACAATTGTATGAGATTAGAATCAGCTGAGATAGTATTGCAAAAAAAATTAACAACAAAAAAAACTAGGAGCCATTGAAGTTCTCAGGAAAATATTTTACAAGAAAGTAAAATATGTATGTAAAATACATATGAGATTCTGTAATTTTCTCCTACTATGCTTATCTAGAGGGAATAAAAATCCATGGAAATTTGTGCATCCCCTGACATTCCCAGGCCTATTGCAGCTGGTCTTTTCAAATATTCTTTTCTTTCTTTCTTCCTTTATGAACAGTTAGGCTGTAACATATTAAAGAATCAGAACTGTAGAGTATGAGAAAAAATAAATCAATCTTTTATGATTCACAAAAAATTAAACTTAAATGTGAAACCATTTTTTCTTTGCTTCTGAAGCAATATTGACATTGGCTGATATATTTTCCATTTTATATGGTTGTCAGGCTGTCAGATAAAATAAAGATATGCACCATTTTTAGCATGAGAGTCATAATCCTCATACATAGAACACTTTGGGCCATTTTCTTGGGTTTTGTAAAACAAATCAATCTGGAAGATAGTGTAACAACTTAAGTGTCATTATTTTCTCCATTTCACAGATGAAAATTAATCCAGACTCAGGTGCCAAAAAAAAAAAATAGGATTTCTTAAGTTTTGAGAAAATAAAATTCAGTACATTCTTAATGCATTACAGACAAGTGGCCACCTCATAGCTAATCTGTGAGACTGAGAAAACATTAGAAGTGTCTACCCAAATTCCTTGTCTCCTATAAAAAAGAGCATCTTCTTGTTTTCTCCTATATATTACCAGGATGTGCATCTAGTAGGTCTCCATAGTGGATGCTCTATATTTCATATTCTGTAATAAAGAAAGAAAGGGGGCTCTTGGATTCTCTGCACTTACCAACATGACCAAATTTAAGGTTCTTTTGATGTAATATGTAACCTAATTGAAAGCATTTTTTGAATTAGCATTTTTTAGATAATATAAGGGAATTCTTGCCTTAATTACAATTGCTTATTTATGGGTTGTTTTGAGACCTCACCAAATTAATAGAAACTTTTTGGGATGGACATAGTGGTGCATGTCTGTAATCCCAGTAGCTCTGGGGCCTAAGGTACATGGATCATAAATTCAAATCCAGTCTCAGTAAAGGCAAGGTGCTAAGCAACTTTGTGAGACACTGTCTCTAAATAAAATACAAAATAGGGCTGAAATATGGCTCAGTGATCAAGTGCCCCTGATTCGAATCCCAGTGTCAAAAATTAATTGCAGGAAAAATTGGGTCTCACTTCAAATGTAAGATAGTAACTTTTTGATTTAAGAGGGGGCATTTTTATCAGGCTGTGCATTTAAGATTTGCATTAAACTTCTCCATTTTCTGTTTAAGCCCTCTTATTATGCTGTGTCTTATTGTTATGCTCCTCAATTTGAGCAAAGAGGAAAGCCAGATAGTGTTCTTGGTGATATTCCCAATAGGGAATATACACAATCATACTCCTTGAACTGAAGTAGAATGAATAATAGAGTATTGCAATGAAGTGACAAAACTTTTTTGCTTCTTTTCATGTAATGATAAGATATCTTTGTAAAGTCTATATAACTGTTAATTCTGAAGGTACAAAAGATCTATTTTAAAACTCTCACAATCTAGGCGTGGTGGTGCAAGCCTGTAATCCCAGCACTTAGGGAGGCTGAGACAGAAGAATCGCGAGTTCAAAGCCAGCCTCATCAATGGCGAGGCATTAAGCAACTCAGTGAGATCCTGTCTCTACATAAAATACAGAAAAATAGGGCTGGGGATGTGGCTCAGTGGTTGAGTGCCCCTGAGTTCAATCCCTAGTACCAAAAACAAAAACAAACAAACAAACAAACAAAAAAAAAAACAACAACAAAACTCTTACAAATGAGTTCCTGTAAAAGTAGAAATCAGAAATAGGTTTGGTGTTTTGGTACCAGAAGGTGTTTGAAAACCTAGAAGCCCTTATGGACTTTATTTAGACACTTGAGAGATAAAATGTGTAAGAATTATTGGTGGGTTTAATGTAGCATTTGGGAGTAGTCTGTACACCAGGACACTTAATTAAAATATGCATTTTTTTGAATAAGCATTTTTTGGAGAATATAAGATATTTCTTGCCTCATGCTCTAGGGATTATTGGTTCACTTTTTTTCCCAAACATCACTGATAAGATTAATATTTGTAACAGGATTCAAGGATTATGAGGTGAGTCTGGACTCCATCATCATTTAAGTCAATCAGAAAAATAAAGCCATTGGTGGTCAATATTTAAAATCTCCAAAGGCTATCAGATTAGACTCAGGATATGAAACATTTATTCAGCACTGTAAAATTGCCCTGATATTCTGCCTTCGATTTATGTCAATCTTATTTCTGAACCACTATTGTAGCAGGCTCAAAATGGCTTTAGTTAGGATTCCTCACAAAGACAACTGGCAGGCTATATTATATTCTAAGATTGTCCCAAATATTTGTATTGTATATTCAGGACTGGGGAATTGCTATGTTATGGCTTGCCAAGGCTAGAAACAGTTCTAATATTTGTATATAATCATGTGTACCCATCCTTGGGTAATACATTATCTGTGTGCCTTCTGGAAATTTTGCACAAAGGGGCCAATAAAAATATCTTGGGGACTGATTAATGGCTATGGCAGTGTTTCAGTGTTTTTGATTCTGTGACTAAGACTTGACCAGAACAATTGTAAAGGAATAAAATTTTATTTGAGCGCCCATAGTTTCAGAAGTCTCAGTCAAAAGAAAGCTTGGCTTAATTCCTTGGGTTTTGAGAATAGGCTAAATATTAAGACAGAACAATGCAGTAGATTCAAGTGGTTCACTTGATGATCATAAAGCAGAGAGACAATCAATCACAAGTTTAAAAATATATACAAAATACTATGTGTACAATGACCAACTCCTCTAGGCACACCCCAGATTTACCACTCAGTTAATTGCATCAGGGTATTATTTTGCTGATTGGGTCAAAGCTTTTAAAATTCAATTATTTATTTTTTAAACCTTATTGCAATTTTTATGTATGAGTTTTTGGAGGACACATTACATCTAAACCATAACCTTCCACCATGGCCCCCAAAGTTCATAGCCATCTGAAATTGCAAAATATGTTCAATATGTTTCCATTAGTTTTCATAGTCTCAACATATTTCAAGATAACTCAAAACTTCAAGTCTAAAGCTTCTTGAATCTCAAGGTCAGGTTGGATCATAAGCTCATGTAATAATCAAAAGTGATTTACAAGTACCCAAGATATAAAATTACAGAAATAAACAGTTTTATCCACAAAAATATGTGCATAGAAAGATTGGGAGCAAAGCAAGACTGAAATTAAGGTAGGCAAACAAGTCTTTGTAGTTATTTGTCTGGCATCTGTAGTACTGGCATTGTATTGTTCTCACCAAAT
>PVHX01033450.1:0-13120 GCA_004024805.1 Geosciurus inauris | reverse complement strand
AGCTGTATTTATGTGCATTACTCTCTGTGTCTTCTATTCTGTACCATTGGTCTACATGTCTGTTTTGGTGCCAGTACCATGCCATTTTTGTTACTATTGCTTTGTAGTAAAGTTTAAGGTCTGGTATTGTGATGCCTCCTGCTTCACTCTTCTTGCTCAGGATAGCTTTGGCTATTCTCGGTCTCTTATTTTTCCAAATCAATTTCATGATTGCCTTTTCTATTTCTATAAGTAAGGCCTTTGGGATTTTAATTGGGATTGCATTGAATCTGTATAGTGCTTTGGGTAGTATGACCATTTTAATAATATTGATTCTGCCTATCCAGGAGCATGGTAGATCTTTCCATCTTCTAAGATGTTCTTCATTTCTTTCTTTAGTGTCTTGTAATTTTCATTGTAGAGGTCTTTCACCTCTCTTGTTAGATTGATTCCCAAGTATCTTATTTTTTTGGAGGCTGTTGTGAATGGAGTAGTTTTTCTAATTTCTCTTTCAGAGGATTCATTGCTGATGTATAGAAATGCATTTGATTTATGTATATTGATTCTTTGGGACATTTTCTGCATCACCTCACTTAATCCTCACATTAACCTGGTGAGGGGGCTGCTGATATTATCCCCACTTAACAGATGAGGAAACCAAGGCTCAAGGAGAAAAGTTAACTTCTTTGATCTCTTGCAAAGCTCATGTGGCTGAGCCAGGAGACTGCCTGCCATCACAGAGGATTCTCAGGGTCTTAAGGAGGAAACAATGATAACTATGTTTAACACGAACCTATTGGAACAATGCAGTGACCTTAGACCAGCATTCAAGCAATGCTTCAGTGATTTATAGCTGCCTCTCTTGGCCTCCTTCAAGTCATTTATGAGAGATGCATAGGCTCCCTCTGGAAAATCATATACTTGGAAGAAAAGCTGGGTGGGGGTGGGGGACAAGGAGGAAGAGGAATTTTTAATAATACATATATCCTTTTGTGCCTTTTGCAATTTGACATGTGAATGTGTTGGTTATCAAATTAAAGAAACAAAAATAGAAAAAAAATGTGTTGCTCAATTTTCCATCTCTGTGGCAAAATATCTGAGATACACAGAATATCTCCTATAAGGAGATATTCATTTTAGCTCACAGTTTCAGTCTATGGTCACTGGGCCTCATAGCTTTGAGCCTGTGATGAGGCAGAGCATCATGTCAGGGAGCATGTGGTGGAGCCAAGCTTCTCACCTCCTGGTGGCAGTGAATGAAGAGCAGAATAGGCTAGGGACACAATGTCCCCTCCAAGGGCACACTCAGTGACCCAGCTTCCTTCCACAGGGTTCCACCTCCTGAAGGTCCCACCACCTCCCAGGACCACCATCAGCTGGGGACCAAACTTTCAACCCATGAATCTTTGGGAGGTATTTAAGATACAAGCCACAACCATAAATAGAACATGAGGTTTCAAAGGAACCGCCATGGATCTCAGACTTACGATTGCTTCATTGCACTTTGCTTGACACACAGAGAAAAGAGATGAGGCAGATCCTCCAGCCAAGCTATTTACCAACAAGGGGCTCTCAATGTCTTCTGGCTTCTTCCAAAGATCTGAACCTCTCTCCATGAATAAAGATTTGCCACTCTTGAGAATATTCAAAGAATGTGCTTCAGACCCTGAAAACAATTCCAAGAAAAGTTTGGAAAATCCTTCTGAGCAAAAGAAGAATCATTGAAGAAAGCATATATTACCCCTAAGGTGATGCTTAGAAGGAGATGTATTCTCTGGGTTATGCAAGTTCAAGTTCTATTCTTTTTTTTTTTCTCTTACTTTCTTTGTTCATCAGAAGTACCTGATCCCAAGCACATCCTCAAGTACCTAATTGACTACTTACTACAGGAAAGAATTAGATTTGGACTACAAAATCAAATCCCTCCACAGTCCATGCAGGTAACATAAATATATAAAGGTCCCAGGGAGTGGACAGCAGGTACTTGTGGGGGCCACAAATAAAGGACCATGCTTACCTACCCAAAGCACCCATGTTCAACTGTGTTTAAAGCTTCATTCTGGGCAATGATCTTGTCCAGGACCAGATTTGGCCATAGTCCACCAGTTTACCACCACTAAGTGAAGCTTTCTCTTTATGGACAAGAGGGAACTAAAGTCAGTAGAACTGTAAGTGGGAAGACTTCAGATCTATAAAGACTAATAAGCTAATAATGGCAGACAAGTCGGCAATGAAATGATCAGCTACTGGGGGAATCAGTCTCCTTCACTGGGAGGTGTTTGAGTATGTAAGTTGATTTTATACCAGTCACATGGCTGAAGGAGGTTCAATTATTCAATGATCACTTGGAATTGATGACCTCCAAATTCCTCTCCTAGCTACTGATTTGGTGGGTAAGTGACTGATAAATGACAGACTCAGAACAATAGCTGTATCTACTCAATGCTAGATTCATAGCCCTTCCTCTTACCCATATTTAATCTTGCACTTCCAACAACCAAAAATGCTCCATGGCACATTTTGTTCTTACATTTGTTTAAAAGAAATAAGAGATTTTTTTTCTTGCTTCCTTCTTTCTTCCTTTCTTCTTTGACACCTTTTCCCTCCCTCTGTCCTTGCCTCCCTTTCCATTTTCCTTTCCCTCCATCCACCCTGGATTCTTTTGCTAATATCCCCAAATTTCTTTAGGAAATCATTCTTAGTCCTGTGGCTCATTTCCTGCTCCAGAATTGGATCATCTGATCCAGGCCTGTCCAATCATTGAAATTTTACCCCCTTGACTACAGTGATTGTTTCAGGGGTGATGAGTGCATGTCATAAGACACAGTACAATCAGAGTGAATACAGGGACCTGTGTGACCAACCCCCTTTCCATTAGACTTGAATGTGAAAAGTGGAGACAAGATATGGAGATGCTGGAAACAATCTTGCCACAATATTTGGTTTGAGACTGAAGATTACCTGTAAGCCAGAGAAACTATGAAATGGAGAGAGACTAGATCTGGATCCTCTGTGTAAAATTTTCTCTGTATTTTTCTGTTATGTATGATGATTAATTTCCTACTTTTCCAAAGTCATCTTGAGTTGGGTTTACTGTCTTTTATTACCAAAATAAATCTCAACGGATACATCTGCTAGTAGCAGCATGGACCTTGAATATGAAAGCGTTCTCAATCTGCCAAAATTTCCTATGAAAATGCAAATACTTTTGGGAGAGAGACTGATGTAGGGGCAAAATTTAAGAATCATAAGGACAGAAAGACCTTAATAAAGTTCCTTTGGGAAACTACCAATGGTTTTCAAGTTTTATTTTAACAACCGAACCCTTTTACAAAGAAAATCCTATCCAGGGCCCTAATACATAAATACATTTTTTATTCCATTTCCACTCTGGTTGTGCAGGTTTGGTAACTATTCTGCCAGGCCTTTGCCTATGGTATTTCCACTGCCTTGAGCGGTTTTCCTATAACCATTACCCACGCTCCCAATTACCGTAAGCCAGTTTCCTAGACAAATTGCCATCAATGTCTGCATAATTCAGTTTAAATGTCACTTCTATTGAGATGCATCCTCTGACACCTATTGCTGTGCTCCCACATCACCCTCTATTTCCCACCTCAACACATGAGTCATAAGCCTCCGTATCCTATCTGCTCACCCATCCAGAAGTCAACTCTGAAAGTACAGATTGACATGTACTGTTGGGTGGGACACGATTATTTCTTAAATGAATGAGTATTCAAATGGATGAGTGAGATCTTTGCCCCTTCCCCGTCCCTGCCCACTCCCTGTGCAGTAACCATCTGCTTCTTCAGATTGGAATTTAAGATTTAACCTTAGTTTGGAGCCTGAATGATGAAACCAAAAAGTTAAGATAAGTGTTTCCCTAGCTGCCCACAAATTATCCTTCCACAATTTATTTTATTCAAAGAAATAAATTTATTAGGATTTCAGGGAGCAGTAGTCAATTCAGTAAGTGACTTAAAATTCTTCTAAGATGTAAGCATCATGAGAGTGGGGATTTTGTTTTCTGTTTTCTGTTTTCATTGATATATTTTTTACACCAAATAGTACCTGTTGCATAATGGGGATTCAATAAATGTATTAAATAAATGAATGAATCAGAGGGCATTGAAGTCAGAGAGTGTTATGGTATGGACATGAGGTGTCCCCCCCAAAGCTCCCGTGGTTGAAGATGAATTGATTGGATGTGAAAGCTGTAACCTAATCAGTTCATACTAGTTTGAATGAACTGAGTGGTACCTGTGGGCAGATGGGGCATGGCTGGAGGAGGTAGGTCACTGGAAACATGCCCTAGAAGGGTTCATTCTCCCTGTGGTCCCTTCTCTCTCTCTCTCTCTCTCTGCTTCCTGGCTACCAGGAAGGGAGCAGCGCTCTCCCACCATGATGTTCTGCCTCACTTTGGGCCCAGCACTAGGGACTCAGCTGACCATGGGGCACACCTCTGGAACCATGAACCAAATTAAACTTTTCCTTCTCTAAGTTGTTCTTGTCAGATATTTTGGTTATAGACACACAAAGCAGACTAACACAAGAAGGGAACTTGGAGAGCAGCTCATTCAGTGTTTTCTGAAGGACTATATTCTGAAGAACTAATATTTTGAGAAAAGAAGAATCGGTGTCCATGTAAGTGTTTGAACAACTGCATACTATTTCTCAATTTTAATAATTCACAATGTACCTCAAACAGTAAAGACTGTGGTAAAGACACTCATTTAAGCTTGCTTAGCCATAAATTTTCTAAATTTACTTGACCAGAGAGGACACCTTTGTTTGTTGGTTTGTTTGATATCTTTAGTATAACAGCCATGGAACTGACATACCATGGAACACATTTTGGGAAATGCTACTCTGCACCAATTCACTAATTTTTCCAAAGAATCATAATAGTTTACATCTATATAATGTTTTATATTTCAAGCAATTGCTTTGCTACTGTCTCCTTTAAGCCTCACAAAACTCTTAAGAGATCACTCAGATAGTGTCCCTATTTTGGAGACGAGGAAATAGAGGTCCAGGAGGATTACGGGATTTGTTCAAGGTCACACAGCTAGTTAGTGACAGAGATGAGAAAAGAGTCCAGGCCTCAAATTAATCCAGTTATCACCAATTAACACCTTAGCAGGTGTGTATCCAGTCTTTCCATACCAGAAAGTAAGTTGAAAGCAGGATCTTTTGCAAAGAAACTTGAAATAGACACAAATATTAAAAACATGAGAATTCTTAATGTCAATTGATTGTCCCCCTTGCTGACAACTGAAGAAGATTAAGGATGAGCCCAAATATCCTAAGCACTCTAACTGTCTGCCACATGCATTTTTCCACCCTGGAGGTGGCACATTCATGGAACTCTTGCCATTATGGCACCTCCCTTGGCCAAGGCAGACATGTCTCATTTATTACCTCCAACCAAGTCCAGACATGGCCTGGGATTTTTTCAACCTAGCACTTCAGACACCACTGTTGACAGATTATCATTAACCCAGAGGTGAACCCTGTCTGCTTTCTCCTTCTACTTTCTCTACCTCCAGTTTCCACCATCCTGAGTCTGTCCATTTATTACTCATGAGGTCAAGTGTTCTTTTATCATTGCCTGAAGTATGCAGCTTTTTAATTTCAAAGAATCAATGCTTATTTTTCTAACAGTTCAATGATACATATACAAGTGAAAGTGCTTTAGAAACAAAGAACTATGAAAAGCATTGTTATTGTGATTATTACTGTTTTGATTCATCTATCTAGGCTAGAGCCAGCAAGCTTTATCTTTCTATATATTTCTAATTTTGATTCATTTATCCTAACTATTGGATGCTGTATCCCAAGTGGTCCCAAATAATTAAAAAAAAAAGACTAAAGCAGTTTAATTTAAAGTAAGCCTTCTATTAATGCAGCACTAGGTACCTTAGCATTTGCAAAGGTTTAATTTTAAGGAAAGGGTAACTAAGACAAAATGAGAAGCAAACACTTTTTGGTTTAATTCCAACTGTGTCAGTCTTTCTGGGCTACTATAACAAAAATTCCTGAAATTGGGTGTCTTACACAAAAAATAATTTCTCATAGTTCTAGAGGCTGGGAAGTTGGAGATCAAGGCGCTAGGGTCTGTTTCCCGGTTCATAGCCGTTTTCTCACTGTGAACTTATAGGGAAGAAGGCACACACGTCTCTCTCAAACTTCTTTGAGAAGAGCACTAATCTCATGTCCTAATCACCTCTCCCAAGCCTCCTCTCCCAATACCATCACCCTGGGGCTCAGGATTTCAATGTATGAATTTGGGAGAGACACAAGCATTCAGACCATTCTCTAATTGTCATTGGATTTAGCAACTCCTTCAGACCCAGGTGAGAAGGGGCCTGCCCCCATCTCTGCACTTTAGAGAGTCCTGCTCACTTCCCACTCTGACCACAGCTCTCCCCGTGGCAGGGGCACTCTCAGGAGCCCAAGGAACATGCCACCCAGAGCCCCCAGCCACCTGCTCCGCACTAAGTAGCAGTACCCTGGAATTTCCTGCCTAAGTGACCCAAGTTCACTCCTGGGGACCATGCAGTTCTCTTCCCAAGGGACCACCCCCTCGTATGAGGTCAATCCTGGATGTGGGGTGGCAATGCACACTTGCCTGCACTCACAACCTGGGCAATGCAAGATGGAATTAGGAGTGGAAAGAGCAGGAGGAGGCACCCAGTTGGTCTCTCCTCACTCCTCATGTTCCACCTGGGGACTCCAAGGTATACTGGATTCTCAATTCAAGCATGGCCTTCTAGAGCATCATGAAGTTCTACTTGTCCAGGTAAGGGGATGGAATATATTTTATTTAGTTTTCTGGCTTTACTTACGCTTTTTAAATATTCATACATATGTAAGTGGACCCCTCCTGGGCCCCCAAAATCTTAGACATAGACCTGATTGTATTTTCTAGACCTTTCCGTTCTCAAAACAGCCTTATCTGATTTTTTTTTCATGAGATTCATCATTAAGGTCAAGCTGATGTATAATCCCAACTCTAAATGGGGTTCGCTAGACTGACTTTGTTTCCACATAACCTGTTAATAAACATTCATTTATTTACTGAACACTCAGAGGATTCTTCAGCTTTATGACTTTAGCAGTTGAAAGTTTCCTAGATGATTTTCTTTTTCTCAATCAAATGATATAATATAGATAGAAGCACTTCTAAACTGCAAAGTGCTATCTATTCAGATGAAAGAAATTTTTATTTTTATCTTCCCAAAAAAATTTTACAGAAAGAAAAGGCCATAATTTCCCACTCCTCGGTGTGACGGGGGCTGTGTTGGTTTCATTGACGGGGACTATGTTGGTTTCATTTGTGATTCTAATCAGAAGCATAGGAAATGAACGACTTGTAGAATGCCCTGGTTTGCTCATGGTCTTTCTATAAATTTGTTTATTTGGAATCCCATCACTGGAGACACATTTGCTTGTGGTAAACGATTTTGCTCACTGAGGATAATGTGCACAAAAGTCATATGTGACACTAGCAAATGTATGTCCTTCATATATTTCTACCTCTCCAGATTGTCTTCAAACATCTGGGTAGGGGCTTGACAGTCCATGAAGCCTTCAGGCATACCAGGGCTGAGGAGAGTTCATTGCTGCCAACCCATCAATCAAAACTAAGGGGGCACCCATGGACGTTTCCAGGGGCCAGCGCACTTCACAGAGCAGGAGAGACCCAGATGGAAGGAAAGAACTTGCTGAAGGAGTTGCTTCCCAGTTAGTTATGCAGAGAGTATAGCAAAGGCATGATAGAACCCCAGAGAGGACAAAAGTTTTATTCTGGCTTAGGGTTCCTACCCTCTCCTCCTGCTGCACCTTTTAACACAGACATTGATGAGCAGGCCATTGATGGAAAAGGCTGCGGTTCTCAAAACTAGCTGGTACCTGCTTATCTCTTAGGCCTCTTAGCTGGCAGACATTTCCTTAATCTATATATTTCATTAAGCAGCTACTATGTGCTGGCATCTGTCCGAGCACTGGGAATAGTGGTAAATAAGATGAAAAAGCTTTGCTTTTATGAAACTCATATTTAATAACATTCTTTTACTCTTTGAAGAGTGGCCTCTTTGAGATGCCTTTCCCAAGTTCCCACTTCTCCACTCCTAATTCCTCCCCCCAAAACTTTAAATAACAAAAAACAGAAAAAAAAAATTTTAAAGTTTACCTTTTAAGTGCTACCAAGAAAATAAATCAGGTGGTACAATAAAATGTGACTGGAGGGGATTCTATCCTAGACAGAGTGGTCAGAGAAGGTTTCTCTGAGGATGTAACATTGGAACTGATTCTTGAGTGAAAGAAGCTGGCAGCAGTCCTCTAGGGAAGGGCTCTGGCAGAGCAGCTGAGCCCGGGTACCACCCCCTGGGCCTAGCAGCCCATGGCAACACCCACAGAGGACACAAGCACAGTGCTCCCATTGCCAGCCTCTCTCCCAGTGCAATCATCACAGTCTCTAGTTTTCCGAGTCTCCCAGGCAGCAGGGTGCACCCCTCGTAACTCCGGATATTTATTCTTGCATCTCTCTTACTGCCTACAGGTGGCACTGGTGATGGGGAGGAATCCACAGTACCCTTCACTCCTAAGACATCCTTTCACTGAATCCCACCATCTCACGTTCTGATCTTTCTCTTACACAGGCTGATGGTGAGCATAGAAAGGAAAGACCATTTTTGCTCTCTCTGTGACTTCACTTCTGTATTTTTCCAGAAAGGATGGGTACTTATCAATCACTTTTCTGTTCTGGAGACCAAGGGGAACCTCTTAGCATGCAATGAAAGTCAATTTAACATCTTGGTACATTCGTCTATGCATGTCAATGAACTAAATTTTATTTCATCAATGGTCCCCAAAGAGTGGCAGGATCTTCTTTCCTTTCCAGGAGAAGTACTGTCACATATAGAAAAGCTGGTCAATGCCTCTGGGCAGAGAGGGCAATTAGGTTCTTTTCCCAAGTCCCCTTGGATGTCTGATTGGACATCTCAGCAGGAAAAATATTAGAATCTTACATTAATAATTTTTGCACTAAGCTTAAGCAGGAGAGTTAAGGAACAGACACTGGGCATTTACTCATGTAGAAAGAGCTCAGTAAATACTGATCCCTGTTGGACTATGATGAACTCCTTCTAGACCAGCATAAGATGGTGAACCTCCGCATCACTGAACATTATTCTGCATCCTTCATATTAATGGGGTTTGCTTAAATTAGACAAATAGAGATGTGCATATCTTTCCCAGACTTTCTTCAGGGGAAATGAGTTTGGGGGCATTTTGTCTGCAGAATCAGACATGCTTCAACTCTGGGCTTTGCCAAGTATTCACTTTGGGAAAATTGGAAATGATTTCATGCTATGTAAACTTTTCAGAGTAGGATATTCCTTCAAGACCAGAGAGGTTACCACAGCCCACCATCCTGTGAATGTGCACCATCATCTGGACCCAAGGTCACATGGCCAGGAGAGCATCTAACAATCAGAGCACAGCATCCACCTGGCTGCCTGTCAAGCACAGACATCCAGAGATGTTTGTTCATGCAGTGATCCAAAACCTGGACTTATCACTAGTCCTTGTGAATGGAATACTTAATAAACCACATAAGCCCATTAAAAAAGTGACTCACCATGGTTAATGACTAACAATAAAATAATACAGTTATAACCCATTGCATAAATGTCTACAAGTAGGAAAGAATTTGACAAGGTCAGAATATTAGAATCAAACTATGCAAACAAGAAAAAACAGTGGCGTTCTCTGAAAGAATTCCCATTTGCCACCTACCTGGCTTTTGTGTAAGTCCTGCTAGCTCCAGAGTGGCCTCAAGCCCCAGGCCAAGAGGAAAACATTTGTGTTTATTCATTCAGTTATTTCCTATCAAGATAGCAAAGTGAAAGGCATATTTTGACCAGTGCTAACATTTAAAGTCAGGACAAGGATGAAAAATCTTAAATAAGTAATCTTTAGATCTTAGGCTATCCAAAGAAATCTCTTTAAACATCATAGGGTCTGACTTCCTGTGAATTCCAGAGAGGTAGTGTCACTTCTCCAAGGCCATATAGCTAGTGTACTGCAGAGGGAGATCAGCATTCTGGGGCGCAGACTTCTAGTCAAGTGTTGCTTTCGGTTCTCTCTCTCTGTCTCCCCCCAACCCCAATCTTTTTCTAGTAAATAGTGTTCATTTTTTTAGAACAGCTTTCCATTTCCAGAAAAATCAAGCAGATAATAAAGTTTTTATATCTGCCCCTACACAGCTTCCCCTATTAACATCCTATATGAATGGGGTATATCTGTTACAATCAATTAATCGATATGGACATATGGTAATTAAGTACATAGTTTATATTGGCGGTCGCTCTTTGTATAATACAGTTCTATGGGTTTTGATAAATGTGTGAAATCATGTACCTGCCACAACAGTGTGACAGTGAGTATGAGATTCCAACTTCCACACGAGGTTTCACTGTCCCCCAAACCACTGTGTTTGACCCTTCATCAAGTTGTCCTTCCTAGATATCACTGGGCCAATCTTAATGAAAGCCCAGGCCCTCATATTTTTCTTGTTAAAAAGATGATTTTCTAAGTTAATTGAAAAGACATGGACTACTTCATCCCTGCTCTGGGGTTCACGGATCATCCCAGCAAAGGAACTGACTGGACATCTCAGCAGGAAAAATATTAGAATCTTACATTAATAATTTTTGCACTGAGCTTGTATCACTGCCCTCTGGAGATGTTCTCTGGCCTCCCCTGGGCTCTGGGCAGCGTCAGCACAGCCACCTGCTCAGCAAGAGTGAGCCCTCTTCCCAGAACCTCCCTTCTAAAATTCAATCTCCTATTATTTCACATGCACTCACTACTTTATAAATACCACCTTTCTAGAATAGATCAAGAGCAGCTTCTCGCCCCCACATTAAAAGAAGCAGCCCCTGAATTAATTACGTGAATGGGGAAGAAAATCAATAAAAGTAATTATCACGAATAAACTCAAGAAAATAAACAACTTATTTACTAAATAGTTTGCTACTAGGTGTTCGACTTCAAAGAACCATAATTTCAACAAGGTTCAAGCTGCACAAATGAGAATAGGCCAAAAAGGAGTGGACAGGAGGATTTCTAAAAGCAATCATGGTCAAGGTGGGAAGAGCTCACAGGATACAGGCTCAGGCACAGGTGCTCCAGGAGTGAGCGCAAGTTGACCTGCCTAAGCAGGAAGCACTCTAGCAGTGTGTATCCAGAGACAGAAAGTTCAGATCTTTCCATCCTGAAATTCCATTGCTAGAGAATTTATCTAAGGAGATAATCAGAGAGGTGCTCAAAGATATTGCTGAAGAATGTTCAGATTTTTATCATACGATGGAAAAAGAGAACAGAAATGAACAGCCTAACATCCAACAATGGGGAGGTCACAGATGCTTTAGGGTATTATTTTTTCTCCTAATCAAATCTATTTCCCACCCAGGATAAAAACCCCACCAGAGAGTACTCATGGGAGTCAGGACCCTGCTTCTCACTACAAAATCAAATGGAGCCTTCCCAACCACTGCCTGTCCCCTGGAAGGCAGGGCGGGACATGTTACCAAAACGTTCCTTCTCAGTGTATTGAAACCTAAACAAATAATGCAAAAATCTTGGAGAGAGATTGATTTTTGTGATATTTCCAGCTGAGGGTCCCACTGCTGAGCCTGTCTTGATTTCTTCCTTCTCTCTCAGTCTATTTTCCCAGCCCTCCCATAGATTCTCTGGCTTCCTAATATTACTTCAGTGGATTCCTCTTCCAGTTTTAACCAGAGTTGTTTTGGTGTCCTGCAAACAAAAATTGAAACAGACACAAAGAGAATTATCAAACACATTACGAAACATCTATCCAATATAATACCATTAATCTATCAAAACTCATGTTTTCAACACATATTTAAAGAGGGAAAAAACGACATTGCAACCTATATAGATCATAGTTCTATAAATCTATGTGCATGGATATAATTATTATTAGTATATCTATTATTAGCATATCTATGTTCAATCAATCTGTAGGCGGGGTCTATGTGTGCAAAAAGAATGAAGAAAACATACATAAATTTTAACATCTCTTTTATCTGAAAAGAAAGACAACAGGTGATACAGGACGCTTCCTCCAGAACTGGAGCTATTTTGGGTTCAGATTTAGCTTATCTGTCACGTCCTCCAGAAAGCTTTCCCCAGTCTAGGGTAGGCCCCTTCCTTTGCTTTTTGAAAGCACCTAATAATCCCCACATCATAACACTGAATTGTGGTTGCCTGGTTAATTTATCTGTCTCCCTGACCATTTCCTACTGCTTTCTCCCTTGGGTCCTACACAGTGCATACTCATGGTAGAAATTCAGCAAAAATGTGTAAAATGGAAGTATGCAAGAATTGCTGTTATAATAACAAAACTTGATGTTATTCAAAAGAAAGGGCCAGGGACTGAAGATATCCAGGTGAGAAATAAGACAGACAGAAAACTGTTACTTTACAATGAAATGGGCAGATGTTGTGTTGTCCAGTATATTAGATCAGTGTAGACAGATAAAACATGGCCTTTTCCTTGGTCTAAATTATTGCAATAACTGTCTCTGCTCTCCAGTTTTACTTTGCTCCCTGAGATATTGCCTGTTCATCCAGTAGCCAGTCTCTGAGTGTGTCTTCTGAGATTATCATCAGCTAAAGATTGCATTGTCTTTGGATAATTTTCCTACTTTGTGACTGCTCACCACATTTCCAGTGCTTTTCTAGCTCCAGACAAGCTGCAGACTGTTAATTTATCCCTGCCTTTGCCTTGCCCAAGGAAATTGAAAATAAACTTTAATTTCCTAGTGGAGGGTTATGAGCACTTCATGTGGTTTGGAGAAAAAAAATAATTATTGTTTGATGGAATTAGAGAATATTAGGAAAGTTTCTGAACTTAGTGAAGTTACATAGTAATTGATCACTTGTTTGCCTACAGAGAGGTCATTCCAAAGAGCAGAGGTTTAGTCAACATCTGAGGTCTCTGTGTTACCTGGCCTCCACCTGTCAATCACTCCTGGTAACTATATTCACAAGCTTCAGGTCTGAATGTTGAATTCTATCAGGAGCTTTTAACCAGCCATGGAGATGC
>PVHX01033449.1:0-13100 GCA_004024805.1 Geosciurus inauris | reverse complement strand
TGGGAGGGATAAGTGGCTGGAGCCCTGACCACGCATCCGGGGCTCCTCTGCGGATGGGGCGCGCTGGCCTCCAGATCGCACCCCGAGCTGCCCAGGCACAGAGCCCCTGGGTCACCTTCCAAGTCTCCCTGTTATTACCAATATACTCTTTTCTTTTCTTTTGGTACCTGGGATTGAACTCTGGGACACTGGACCACTGAGCCACACCCCCAGCCCTATTTTGTGTTTTATGTAGAGACAGGGTCTCACTGAGTTGCTTAGTGCCTCGCTGTTGCTGAGGCTGGCTTTGAACTCGCGATTCTCCTGTCTCAGCCTCGCCAAGTGCTGGGATTACAGGCTTGAGCCACCGCACCCGGCTAAATTCCAATTTTATTTTATTTTGTACCACGGATTGAACGCAGAGGGGCTTAACCACTGAGCAACACCCCCAGCCCTATTTTGGGTTTTATGTAGAGACAGGGTCTCACTGAGTTGCCTAGTGCCTTGCCCTTGCTGAGGCTGGCTTTGAACTTGTGATTCTCCTGCCTCGCGCTCCTAATGTGGGGGGATTACAGGCAAGCGCCTTCGCGCCCAACTTTTTTGCACGACTTTGGTGAGTTTTCTCCAATCCTTCACGTCAGAAATCCGTCGTCAAGCACTCCGCCACCCGACGCCTAGAGCAGGTTCTTGGAATGGTTTATAGGAGGATGGCCTTAGGGAGGGTGAGGGCAGGGGTCAGACTGCCTCCAAATTTTGCTTAAGAAAATTTTGCCAAATTTTTCTGAAGGAGAGCAGACACACAAACTCAGGAGTCTCCCAGCGCACAAACAAGGAACCATCACCCTAACAAGGAGCCATCGCACTTGGGAGCGCTACAACAGCAGGTAAGCAGAGGTGACATTGCGGTTGGTGAATGGTGTGGGCTCTAGTTCTTGGCCAACAGCGGGTAGGCAGTCCTGAAACTCAGTACATTTTACTTGGGAGTAGAGGCGCACGCCTATAATATCAGCAGCTCAGGAGGCCGAGAGAGGAGGATCACGAGTTCAAAGCCAGACTCAGCAAAAGCGAGGTGCCAAGCAATGCAGTGAGACCCTGTCTCTAAATCAAATATAAGAAAGGGCTGAGGATGTGGCTCAGTGGCGACTTGCCCTCTGAGTTCCATACCTGGTAACATATATGTATCCATCTATAAATAAATAATAGGTTCTATGTATATACGTTCCAAGGTATATATAAACAAATAATCCCAGCGACTCGGGAGGCTGAGGCAAGAGGATTGCAATTTTGAGACCAGCCCCTGCAATTTAGCAAGGCCCTAAGAAACTTAGTGAGAACCCTTCTCAAAATGAAAACTGAACCATGGCTAAGCGCTCCTGGAGGGTTCAATACCGGTATAACATCTGATTAGGTCATGCACACAATTCCTTTATCTTTTATGGTGCTGGGGATGAACCCAGGGCCTCCTGTACCCTATGCGAGGGCTCTGCCCCTGAGCCACTCAGCCCTCTGTCAGACATTGAAATCTCTAGTGGTTGGTGGGTATAAAATAGTATAAATAGTTGGTGGGCATAAAATAGATCTAATTTCATTTTTAAATTTTTATGTATTTATATTTTTGTGCTGGGGCCTGAATCCGGGACCTTCTGACCGCTAGGCTTTCTGCCTCTGAGTCAGTCCCCAGCCTTTCCATAACTTTTCCTTTCTGGTGGGAGGAGTTACCAGGGATTGAACCCAGGGGCGCTTAGCCACTGAGACACATCCCCAGACCTTTTTAAATTTTAATTTGTATTGTCTTGAGACATTGTGGCCTTAACATGTGTAGGGCCTTGCTTAGTTGCTCAGGTTTGCTTCAAACCTGCAAAACTCCTGCCTCAGTCTCTCAAGCCCACAGGATTACAGGCAGGCGCCTCTTGCTGGTTCCATTTGGTTCTTAACCAATTCAATTGAGCCCCTTCACTTATTTTATTTTTTATTTGATCTATTTTAAATACCACCATGTAAGAAGTTTCTTCCCCCACTGGAGGTTTAGTAGAATATTTCAAAAATCTTTGTCTGTGTAGATGGACACAATACCTGTATTTTATTTACTTTTATGCGGTGCTAGGCATCCAACTCAGGGCTTCCCATGTGCTAGGCAAGGCCTCTCCTACTGAGCTACTACTACTCTGGCCCCAGTAGAATGTTTCTGATGTCTGCTAGACACTACAAAATGTTCTCTTAATGTTGTTGCACTCTATGAATTGTGTTTTTAAATTTACTCATGAGTTCTAGGGTCCGGATATATTTTTCAATATTGTTTTTAAATGTTGATGGACCTTTGTTTTATTCATTTATTTATATGTGGTGCAGAGAATTGAACTCAGTGCCTCACACATACTAGACAAGTGCTCCACCACTGAGCCCCAACCCCGGCCCCTCTAGGGTCCAGATATTGTAAATGTTGATGCTTTGATACTTGTTAGTATTTTATAACTTGCATTTTGAAAACTGAGTTTAGAACTGTAATTCTTGTCTAGAGATAAAACTTATTTTACTTTTCTTTCAAAACATTAAAATGACTTTAATAGTAGAGAAATTGTGTATTACCATACTCACATACAAAAAAATGGTATGTAGCTCTTCTGATACAAGTTCTATGGAAAAAAACAGTTTCTGAGATGGTCTCTGTGAGGTAGAAACAGCCCTCCTGCTCCTAGTTTTAGCTGCACTTCCCTAAAGTGCATCCCAGTCCCTGCCCTGGGCTATTTCCCGCCTAAGCTAACAAAGCCTAACCGCCTAGCTTAACCTTCAACTACCTCAGAAGCGTCCACTACCAAAAACTACCAATCCTTAGCCAACACACCAGCTTGAAATGACCAATCCATAGTCCACCATGTGTTTACCGTGGGCCCTGTACATTCCATGCCCCACACCCCCTTTTCCTTTTTCTTCCTTCCCTCCTCCCGGGCGCCCACCTGCACTGATCCCCATGAACAAAGCTCTCCTGGTCGCAAGAGGTCTGTTGTGTCTGGCTGGTCATAACCCTTACAGTCTCACTGGTTCCCAGATTGGCCTCCAACCCCTGGGCTCAATGGATCCTCCCGTCTCAGCCTCCCTAGTACCTGGGACTGCAAGTAGGTACCAACAGGCCATGCACCTCAGGAAGGAAAGTATTTTAAAAAATATTTAGTTGTAGATGGACACAATACTTTTATTTATTTTTTATGCTGTGCAGAGGATGGAAACCGGTGCCTCAACCGTTCTAGGCAAGTGCTCTACCACCGAGTTATAACCCCGGTCACCATTTACCAAAATATTAATTTCACATTTTCTATATTGACCTTCCACATTGGTAGTGATGAGTTGAGACTTAAAGCCACAAAATCCCTAAATTCGCCCCCTATACTTTGCCAAGGCAGGTCCATTCATTATTGGACTAATCAATCTCAATTTACAGCCAGGCATCCCTCATGACAGGCTCACTGGAGAAATGAATGGTTAGGGTGTTGTAGGGACAGACAAGGAAAGACACCGGAGAGGAAACAGGACACAGGTTTATTTGACAGCATCAGTTCAGAGGGCACAGCTTTCACTGTTCATTACCCTGAACCTGAGTTCAGGCAGTTTCAGAACTGTATGCCTAGCATGTAAGGGAGGGGCCCAGAAGTTCACAATCTGCAGAAGTTCACACCAAAGCAGCTTTTCCTTTTACTCTTCAGTGCAAGTTAACCCTTCAAGGACAGCACCTGAGAAGGGAGAGCTGCTTCTCCCCTTCCTTTCCTGCCCCTGCCAGCTATTACCATGGAGCCCAATTAGTAACCTCTTCTCTTATCCCTGCATTGTAAACATCTGTATGAAGCTCAGGCCCCAGGCCAGAGGCCTTGTTAAAGATGTGTCCTTCTTGTGACACTTTGCCTTTACAAACCAGCTCCCCACTTAAGAACAATTTATAAGCCATTATATTCTTACTACACTAGATAGTCCAAAAATGTTTTGGAAAACCTAGCAAGGGGGCATTCAGCACCTGGAGTGCTGATCTCTTCCAGGCCAGTGGCCCAGTAAGACAGAGCAGCAGGTAATAGGACATTTAACTACATTGAACTTTGTTTCCACAGGCACTGAACAGCTAAGAGAAATCTGTTTGACCACAAATCTTCCTTGAGGGTAATTGGATGGCATGTTGGATTTCTAAAAGTGTATATTTGCATGAATAATGGTCTCCTGTAAGTAGAATCTCCGATGTACAGTGGACAGCCCTGAGACTGGGTATTACAGGCTGACTAGGTCTGATTCCATTCTTATATTTCATAGTGGAAACCCCCACTCCGCACCAAGCCTATAAGTCAGAGATTTGCTTCTTTGGGTGCTCATACCTTCTCTACAGGGAGGGAACCATATTCGTATTTTTTCATTTAGGGAACTTCCTAGAGTGAAACCATTTGATTGGCCTGGGGTTGTGGCTCAGTGGGAGAGCACTTGCCTAGCATGAGTAAGGCACCAGGTTCCATTCTCAGCACCACATAAAAATATATGAATAAAATAAAGGTATTGTGTCCATCTACAATTAAAAATATATTAAAAAAGAAAAAACATTTGACTGAGTGAGAAATTGAGGCCAACGATTGAAGTGTAGCGATACAAAATCACAGAGCTTGTAAATGATAGAACCAACATGAATGTCAGGTCACTAAATGTCATACCTGCTCTTTACACTGACACCATTGATAAATGGCTGAATCAGTAGCTGCATGGTCTCATGGGCCAATCCGTGTACACAGCAATGACCCTCAGTCTATGAATAATTATAATAGAGCCTCAAACACTCTAGGACACAGGTGAATTCCTATAACCTAGTGCGGGTCTTGTGGGACTATCCTGTTCTATCCCCTCCAGGGCAAATATCTTCTCCCACAAAAGGGCTTCATTTTCCAAGCGATGGGTTTGCAATACATTCCTCTGCACCTGTGGGTCATTGCTTAGCCTCACACACTGGACAGTGGGGAAAATGAGTTGGAGAGACACAAAGATGACCCCAGGTAGCTGGGAAAACAATGGTACTCAAAGTCATGGAGAGGTGGAAGTCACTCCTTCGGGAACTACAGAGGGAGGCCATAGGAAATAAGCTTTCTGCACTGGTGGCTTGACAATATACCCTGCTCAGGAGACATTGGTCCTGGTTTTCTGGGGGTGCAGAACAGTCCCAGCAAGATGGTGAGGAGTGGGGACCATGGGCGAAGTTATGAGACCAGGCTCCTGATTCTCGGGGCAGGTGCAGGCAAGGTCACATGTGCATAGTTGCCAATGGAAGCCTTTCGTCTGTTCTGTAAGGGCAAAAAGATCATGGCAGCACCAAACTATGCAAGTCATTGTAGGCTTTCTTCAGAAGCAGGAATCATCTGGAGGTGGTGGACCCATATTCCCAGTGGAAAATGAGACCTCGATCAAAGGAAGGGACTGGGTTAATATAGGCACTTAGTTGTGGGGTATTTAGGAATTTGTGGTTTCATCAATTAGTTTATCACTCCGGTGTGGTGATAAGCCCCTTCCTTCCTGGTTTTGCCTCAGGAAGGCATCTGTTTAGGGGAGGTGGTAACTGCTGGCTTGATTAACAAAGAGACAGAGCTGGGGAAAGTAGGTCTGCCGGCATGATTAATAACAGAGAGACCCTGTCTCGACATGAGACACAAAATAGGGCTGGGGATGTGGCTCAGTGGTCGAGTGCTCCTGAGTTCAATCCCCAGGACCAAAAGAAAAAAGAAAAAAAAACCATTAAAAAGACAGTGTGGGGGAAGGTGGGTGCTGCCAGCATGACTAACTCAGGAAAGCATTGTTGGGGGAAATGAAGGTGATGCTTGGCCATTCTTCTTTTCCTCAGACTATATTATTTTTCTAATTCCCATATCTATTATTCCAGACTCTGAAAGGAAGAAATTGGGTGACGAAGTCTCTGGCTTCTTTGAGCTGAGAGGGGTGACATGGGGAAAAACTTTCCTTTCAGAGCCCTGGAATTTAGGCATGGGTCAAACAGATGCGGGGAGTCCTGACGTCATAGCCTGTGACAGACTCCTTAGTGCGAAAAGCTGAACGGTGGGAGAAAAAATGTTCAGAGGCGTTTTCAGGCGATTGCAGCCGAGTAGGTCACCTTCTTAAAAGACTACAAGACTAAAATTAGACAGAACAACAAAAATTATGGCAGCATATAAAGATTAATTTGTGAGGAGGTAATTCTAGCACGTGACATAAAAGTTGTTCATCAAAATTTTTGTTAAATCCTAAGGCCTAATCAGATTTGAGGCATTTATCCCATGAGTTCATGGGCTCAGTTTTTGGGGAGTATAGCAAGCATAGTTAATCTTGGAATCATATTTTCCTGGTAGTTTGATTTCATCCTGCTTAGCAAATTACACAAAATAAGAACAGGGCTACAATTAACAATATAGTTATTTCCATCTTACAGGGAGCCAGTTTGGCCCATGGCCTTTTAAGAATCATAAGTTTGTTTTGGGTCCTGCCATGTGGTCCAATTAACACAGTGCTGTAACCCTTAGCTTTTACATATAACATAGGGATTTAATTTACATTTTGTGAGGTAGAACTTTTATGAAGGGAAGGGATAAGACAGATAAGAGGTTTTTTTGATTTCCCATATTGTGGTTCACCATTTCTGGACTTGAAAAGCATCCTGAGTTCCTGGAGCTGTTTTACCTTGGTTTACATTAAAAATAGCATTTTCATGACTGGTTTTATGAGATGGCACATGCCAGGGAGTCTGATTGATTTCATAATGTCAGCTCCAATCAGTGATCTGTTGTGTATCTACAATAACCTGTGCTGACCATTTTCGTAGTAGAGGTTTGTAATAGTGCTGCTTTTGTATTAATCCTGGTGGATGTTTTCAGTCCTATAAGTAAGGGAATAATTTGGGCGCTCTCGTAGTCTAGTGGGTGAGGTTAACTCTATGGCTGTATTTCGGTTATAACTGTTTTGTCAGGTATTTAAGATGAAGTAAGTCAAACCGACTTTTGTTTTTACCTATTGTTAAGAGTCACCTTTTGGTCTCCTGGGAGGCATCCTTGAGGAACTTGAGAGCAGCTTATTAGCTCTGCTAGTGCCATCTGTTAGGATAGCTCGAGGTCTGGCACTGACCATGTGGCTTCCCTAGGAAGCATGAGGGATGATTCCCTTTTTCTACAACCTTCCTCATCATCGTATGGCATTTGATTGGCTCTTTCATTCTCCAGTGGTCTCAGTAATCTCCACGATCAGGAGGTTCTGCAGCCTAGAGGTGTAGAGCCTGTTAGAAGTTTCCTCATTTCTTGGATTCAGGCTGACTCAGAGGGCAAGGACCAAATACTGGTTTCCTTGGCCCCTTTGATCTAATTCCTGGTTTAGGTCTTGATCTTAAACACTCAGCAAGCCAATCTTATTAGTCTTTAGTTTAAGATAATAAAGGTGTTGGGCTTTATCTTCCATGTCTATCTGTCCTGTCATAGAGTTTAAGTAAAATAGAAAATAAAGTTAACAAGTCTAGTTTGTATAGTAGCTATCTTGAATTGTGGCTGAGGTATACATTATATTCCCTGGTTAAGATCCTAGTAACCTTTACAATAAAATGAATCCTTTGAATATAACTTTAAATGAATTGAAGTCTGGGTTACTTTGAAGTTAATATGTAATAGGCCAAAAGGGGAAACCTCAGCTTAGGTAAGGTAGAACTTCTCACAAAATAAAATATCATTGTACAAAGTTTATATATATTGTTTGAGTTCACATGAATGTTAGTTAGCATAATATGATCTTGCATTTAAAACACAAATTAAAGGCTGAGAAGGCTTTTAATTTCCCTTTTGTGTGGAAAAGTAGCAACACTCATGTCTCACAATATTAAACTTTAAATAGATTAAGCTTTCATTTACTTCAAGAAACATATTTAAATTTTACCCCAGTGTAAATGTAACAAAGCTCTATCTTATGGATACCAGGCTCAGTTATAGAAATAAACCCTCTATAAATTTTGTTATCCTTATGAGTTTAAAATTACCATACAACTTTAGTTTGGAGAACATCAGCTTGACATAACATTCTTTGAACCTTCTACTTTAAGTACTTGCGTGCCTGGAAGTTATGAACACATTTAATATAAAAATAGGAGTAACAGCACCATAGGTGCATTGAGGTTGTTTAACCACAGTTATATAAACCTTAATTTTTGAAAGTTAGTTTCCCAAGTGATAAAACCCAACAAATGTAAGAATGTTATCTTATTAACAGCAGAACACTGTTTGGGATTTTGCTTTATATCAGTACATTAAAGTTCAGGTACCGACGCAAGATGGCTGACGTGCTGGATCTTCATGAGGCCGGGGGCGAGGATTTCGCCATGGATGAGGATGGGGACGAGAGCATCCACAAACTTAAAGAAAAAGTGAAGAAAAGAAAGGGCCGTGGCTTTGGTTCAGAAGAGGGGTCCCGAGCGCAGATGCGTGAGGATTATGACAGTGTGGAGCAGGATGGTGATGAACCTGGACCACAACGCTCCCTTGAAGGCTGGATTCTCTTTGTCACTGGAGTCCATGAGGAAGCCACTGAAGAAGACATCTATGACAAATTTTCAGAATATGGGGAAATAAAAAACATCCACCTCAACCTGGATAGGCGTACAGGATACCTGATAGGCGTACAGGATTCAACTATACTCTAGTTGAATATGAAACATACAAAGAGGCCCAGGCTGCTATGGACGGACTCAATGGCCAAGATTTGATGGGACAGCAGATCAGCGTGGATTGGTGTTTTGTTCGGGGTCCACCCAAAGGCAAGAGAAGAGGTGGCCGAAGACGCAGCAGGAGTCCAGACTGGAGACGTCAATGACAGTTCCTCTCTTATCCAGTTGGTCTCTCCAAGATTCCATTTGGCCATGCAGCCGTCAACACATTGGGCTGAGGTGGAACTCACTCTGTTTATATTTAATCTGTTACTCTGCTTCCTGTTTCTTTTGAGTCATAAATAAATGTCCAATTTTGGTTTTCTGAAAAAAAAAGTTTAAATAAGCTTTTATTAATTATAGTTAAATGAGTCATAAACATAAACCTTTGAAATTTACTCTTTACTTAGGGTAAATTCTGATCCTTTTATCACTTACTCTAAACTTTAACATTTACTTTAAATCCTCTTGTTGTTTTTTTTTTTTTAACCATGCAAAGACCTACCCAGAAACACTTCCTTTTTCCTTCCACTAAGTACCATATCTAGAATCCTTCTGTTCACATCCCAAAACAATCCTTGTATATTTCTGAAGCTAGGCAATTTACTTTGTTTTAATGATAATAACTACTTTGTTATTTGTACTCCTTTAAATAATTCACAATTGACAGGGTAATACAAAGGCAGATGGCAAACCAGTGATTTACATAGCTTAGCATCCTAAAATAAGGGGCAAACCAGTTTCAGCATTGAGGGCACTGTTTAGATTTTAAGAACAGCAATTGCTTAATCAAAGCCAAACAGTCAATTAAATAAAACAAAAATAAACCTTAGCCAGGCGCGGTGGCACACACCTGTATTCCCAGCACTTTGGGAGGCTGAGACAGGAGAATCACAAGTTCAAAGCCAGCCTCAGCAACAGCGAGGAGCTAAGCAACTCAGTGAGACCCCGTCTCTACATAAAATACAAAATAGGGCTGGGGATGGTCCAGTACCCCTGAGTTCAATCCCCAGTACCAAAAAATAAAAATAAATCTTTATGACCTCTTGTAAAAATTGGCTTTCAATCTTAAGATAGAATTAGGCTGGGTTAGACAATTATATTTGTTCACCATTTATGGAAACAGTGTTTAAGTATATAGAATTATACCTGTTGGGCTTTAAGTAATTTTGTTTTAGTGATGACAATTTTAAATTCTTTATTGAGCAAGAATTTTATGAGACCCACATTTATAATGTTTGTCCCATTTATGTTAAGTCTGATCTATTTACTTTTAACTTAGGCTATCCATAAAAGCCAGGGTTAGTTAACACTGTCATCATTTTCTGCTGAAGGAAATCCTAGGAGAAATGATAATGACATTTTAAGTATTTTATAGACAACAACATCTTTTATTGTCCAACATCTGGAAGGAAAAACATGTGAGGTAGTGATTTGAAAGACATTGATGTTGTTTACCCAAGTTCAATTTATAATTGAACTTTTGACTCGTGAATCAAAAATATTTGGATCCATTTTTAATCTTAGTTTACTCTGAGCAAACTAGAATTTTAAAAAAAAACATTTTTATAGTTGGATAAGATACATCTGATCAGAAGTTTTAATTTTAGTGTGCAGAATGAAAGTTATGAATTCAAAAAGAATGAAGAGTCCTAGAAAAAACAAAATGACAGCCATTGTTCCAGTAAAGCAACTTGAGAGAACTGAGGAAGAAGAAATGGGCAGGGGAGCTTAGGTAGGTATAAACCAACCTTTTTCTTCTTTTTTTCTTCCGCTTGAGCTAAGGTATGAAAAACCAAGGCCTGGGCATTTTGGCTCATGGTTTTGGAGGCTGTCAAGTGCAGGTTTGGGTGGCTGGGTCTGGTACGGGGCTCATGCTACCTCACAGGGTGGTAGATGGCCCTCATCTCATGTGGTCAAAGCATAGATGAGACAAGTGAGAAGCCATACAGGTGACCTTACATTTCCACAGCTGGTTCTTGTAGGCCATCCAGTGCTGGGAGACCTGACCTGCTTCCTGCAAAAGGGCCTTCGTCCCTCCCAAGGGTGATGCCCTGTGACCTAATTACCACCCATAGTCCCCACCCCACCCCCACACAGAGGGTCTGCCATCTCTCAATGCCATTACACAGGGACCACGCTTCCAGCACATGCATCTTTACCCAGATGGCCGCCTACATATTAGGAGCTCTGTCGAATTGGGTCATTCATGACCACGCAACTGTCTTGCCACTACGTCCCTCCAGAGTGTTGGGGCCAGGACTCCCCAATGAGGGCATCCTGAGCTCACCCCACCTCACAATCTCAGACTTCAAAATGCTTCCTCTGGAAAACCAGAGCCACCATTAACATGGATCCCCCTTCACTTAACACCCCTCACCTGGGGGTGAGTGCTGGGTCTGCTTCACCCATTGCTAATGGAATCCCTCTTCACCCTCTGGGCCCCACAATAGTGGATAAGAGAACTTCCACTTTCCAGATAAATAGGAATACAGGCAACATTGGCGTTCTCAGAGCAAAAATCTCACTCCCTGAGGAACACTAGGACACCTCTTTGGACTCATCTCCTCTTTTTTCTTTAATTTTTTTACTTGTCCTTTTTAGTATGCGTGAGAATAGAGTGTATGTTGAAATGTCATACATGCATGGAGTGTGACTTCCCATTCTTGTGCTTGTACCTGATGTGGGATCACTGTGGTCGTGTATTCATATATGAAACAGGAAAGTTAGGTCCTTCCATTCCACTGTCTTTCCCTTCCCATTCCCTCTCCTTCCCCACCACACCCTGTCCATTCCAGGGAACCTCCGCTCCCTCCCACTCCACCCTCAGCCTACAGTGAGTCACCATTAGCACATCAGAGAACATTCTGCCAGTTGTTTCTGGGTGGAGGAATTGGCTTATTTCACTTAGCAGGTTCATCTTCAGTTTTATCCATTGACCACCACATGCCATAATTTTGTTCTTTATAGCTGGACTCATCTCTTTTTATGAACCCTTTCCTCTCTGCTCTCGGACATTGGTTTAAAAATCAGTGTGTTAAGTAGAAAAAGCAGCAGCAACAATTAATTGTAGCCCAGTCTGTCTTCAGGACTATTCAACCAGAACATTCCAGTGAAGGAGGAGGAGTCCCCCTCACCCATACCTGCTGAGAACCCTGCCTGATACGCTGAGTTCTGCACCTACAAAGGACCAGGACTGTGATGCACCCCAGCCTCCTGGTGTGGAGCAGCCTGGGGGGGGCTGGTGTCCCCATGCGGTGTTCATGGAGGGCCACTCTGATGACATACAGCAGATATATCTGGAGGAATCCAATCCTCCCTGGGCCCACATTCCCTATGACATCAGCTAATTTTTCCAACTGTACCGCCTACCTGGAAAGGAGGATCCCAGCAGCCTCGATAGGTGTCCCTTCCCAGGCTTCCTTATCGAGGGGATGTGGCCAGCATTGATCTTCAGGGTGACTGAACACTGTCAGCTCCTGACACAGGACTGGGATCCAAATCCTTACTAATGAAGAGACATTTCCAAGTAACTTTCATGGGTGGGCTCCAGGTTACCTAGATCACAGTTTTTTCCTTTTATGTGAAATAATAAGCTACCTACCTTTTGTCACTTCCTACGTTTTCTACACTTTGTGTGCTCCCTGGCCCATATTTCAGTATCAAATACAGCCATCGAGGAATGACCTCAGTAACATGGTGGATATAGAGGCTCCTGACCCTCCCACCCTCCCCAATGCCCTGAATCTATACATGAATCATTTCTCTCTGTACATGAATCAGAAACACTTTGAGAAGCTGCCATTCATGGGCCAGTTGAGAAAATATTTCTACATTGTACAGGTAGGAAAAGCTGAGGCAGAGACAGGAACAAACTTGCCCTTCTCTCCCCCATCCATGGCTTTTCTGGGGACATTCACTGCTATTCCCAAGATCTAATTTGAGAAGCTGCCCATGGCCTGTGCTAGGGTTTCAAAGCTACTACAGCCAGGCATGGGGGCGCAGCCCTATAATCCCAGCGACTTGGATGACTGAGGCAGGAGGATCTCAAGTTCAAAGCCAGCCTCAGCAACTCAGCCTGCCTCAAAAATTTTTTTAAAAAGGGCTGGGCATGTTGCTCAGTGGTTATTGCCCCCACCCCACCCCCACCCTGGGTTCATTCCAGTACCCAAAACAGAACAACCAAGCTCACCTGAATGCCCCTTCCACTTGCTGAGGCTTAGCTCCTGGTAGAGATTAGTGTAGGACTTCCAATTCCAGGGAACTCAGTTATTTGTGCTCCCTGCCACTGCTAACAGCCATGGATGAGCCTCGTTTTCCAGAATGATCTATTTTCAGGTGAGTTGTCATATTTCCATGGACCCTGGCTTTCATGGCTATTGTCCTACTGTCTGGAAGTGAAACACCTTCTTGGAGTGTTCTGAGCATCAGTGTCGAA
>PVHX01033448.1:0-13063 GCA_004024805.1 Geosciurus inauris | reverse complement strand
CACGTTGTGATATTGATGTAAAGAGATATGTGAATCAAATGACAGACTAGAATTTAGAGATAGACTCACACAGACATGGTAAGCTGGTTTTGAAAAAAAGCACAAAGTTAATGCAGTGTAAAGAAGAGAGCTTTCAAAAAAAATGGTGATGGAATCATTATTATTTATATGCAAAAATACTCTATGAGGACCAGAAGCACAGGCAGAGCCCTCCAAATCTATAAGTTCTTGCTGTAATCCAGCAGAGCTGAGGCAGCAGGATCAGCAAACACACCCCACCCACTCTTCTGTCACTCTTGCCAGGACTTGAGTAGCTACCCTCAGCCTAAAGAACATTGTCTAACCTCACTATTGGTGTCATAATGCTGTATATGTGCCAGGACCAGAAGCATGGAGGGATGTGGCTCAGGAGTACAATGCCTGGAACCACCCACTGCTCACCGCAGCAAGCCACTTTTTCAGGTTCCTGTGGTTCCTCCTCTGCTTGTGCTTTCTGCTTTGGTCCTTCCAGTGAATCTCACTTTGCAGCTTCTTTCAGTTCCTTTGACTTTATTTCTGTGATATGTGGAGCATGTCAGCTGTAAACTGGTCCCTGCTGCTGGTGTCCTTGTGTGACAGATAGCTGTGCTGGGGTGGTACTGAATAGCTGTGACCTGGAGAAAGGGGGGGCAATAGATCAGGTGGTCATATTCAAGGGGAAGGGCAGGTTCAGGATGAGGGACTGGATGATAGGCTCAGGATAGATGGGAACACAATGATCTTGAGCAACTGAGGCTGGAGAAGAAAAAGCAGACCCCAAGTATATCATAATTCAATATGCCTTGTTGAGATGTTAAAGGAGGGTCAAAGCAGGTTTTGCAAGGAACTCTCCAGGAAAAAATTTGAGGAAATCTCAGTGTTCCAGCAATCAGAATCAGAATCACATTTTGCTGAAGGATCCAGGTGGAAGCAAAGCTGAGCAATGACTCACCTTTTAAAGTTAATAGATATCAATGTTGTCAAAATATTTTGAAGTTTGTTTGTTTTTTTTTTTTTTTTTGGTACTGGAGATCGAACTCAGGGGCACTCGACCACTGAGCCATATCCCCAGCACTATATTGTGTTTTATGTAGAGACAGGGTCTCACTGAGTTGCTTAGCACCTCGCCGTTGCTGAGGCTGGCTTTGAACTTGCAATTGCCCTGTCTCAGCCTCCCTAAGTGCTGGGATTACAGCCTTGCATCACCGAACCTGGCTTATTTTGAAGTTTTAATTATTTTTTTTTAAATTATGTTAGAGTTTTGAATGTTTTAAAAATTAAAATCTGAAAATGTAGTTTAACCTTGCAAACATAATTTTGGAAGTTTAAGGGAAAATTTCTGAAAATTTGTGTTTTCAATAGCATTTAAATTGGACAGTGTGAATGGTTTTAAATTTTAAATGTGACCGTTATTTTCTTAAAGATCTTTTTGATACCTATTGTATATGTGTATAGTCATATCATCCAAATTATATATGTATACATGCTCATATATATAAATAATGGTGCAAATGTGTGTTAAATGCACAAAATTTGACATATGCATGGTTGTATGCTTTCCCTGCCTGCACTAGCAGATTCCCATTAACACCACCAATCATGCTTACTGTGCATCCCCCTCCAGCCCTAGACACCGCCCCCCACCCCTGTCCTAACCTGTCCTAACACACTGCAGTTGCTGACAGCACTCACAGAGCCTGTTTACTACTCTGTTCTAATGTAAGGAGACATGGACCTCCTTACATTAGGTGAACACAGAAAATCTCTTACCCTCTAGAGAAGTGCCCATGGGCTCAGGAGTCCCCAACAGAAATCCACGTTTGCTGTAGCCCTGACACTTTCTAGCCTCTCCAGAGGACCCAGGTGGGCAAATGTGTCCACAGCTACAGTGAAATGAGTGTTTGTTCAACAGGACTGAGTGATTGCTGCATCTTCAGGGCCCCTGCACTTTCTAGCGGTGTCTAAAGCTGTAATAGCAACACTCAGAATGTTTGCATGCATCAGTTCCATTTCAGAAAACTCTCATAAGTTCCCTTATTTCTTTCTTGCAGGAGGGTAATAAAAGGAGCAGACTGTTGATGTTAACACTGATGGTCTCTAATGCAAAAAAAAAAAAAAAATGATGTGAGAGCACCTGTGGGGAACAGGAAGCCAGGAGCCCAGAAGCAAGGGCATGGGGCATGGGGAGCAGATAATACAAGAGTGTCACTATGCAAACACAATGCTAAATGGTAGCACTTGAGCATACTTTGTCTACTTTGTGTGTTTAAAATTGTCATTAATAAAATACTTACTCATAGCAAGGACCAATATAACAGAAGGTTCTAAAGGGTCATGAATCTCCAATTTGGGAAAAGAAAAAAAAGGAAATCTTAGTGCAGTTTGCTCTCCCTTCCCATGATTTTTCAACTTGTTCAGAAATTATATTCCTTCAGCAAATGCCAGTGAAGCAAGCTTTGTTAGCAGGTCCCTTTGTGCAGGACCTGAGGGTTGTTGATTTGGGCCATGCATGCCTGTAATCCCAGTGGCTCTAGTGGCTGAAGCAGGAGGATTAAAAGTTCAAAGCCAGTCTCAGCAATTTAGCAAGGCCCTAAACAATTTAGGGAGAGCCTGTTGCAAAATAAAATACAAAAAGCATTGGGGTGTGTCTCAGTAGTTAAGCACCTCTGGGTTCAATCCCTGGTACCAAAAATAAATAAATAAAGATAGATAAATAGATAGATAGATGAATATATAAATAAATGCTGAGTCCAGGCCCAGAGGTTAGAAACTTTCAAAGGCAATACCTTGTAGCAACATTTGAATTAGTAACTTAGGGATGCCCATGGACAAACACATATAGTCCTGTGGGCTTATGGAAGGATGCTGTGAAATTCCTTTAAAGTCATTTAAATATTTCATTGGTGGTTTTATTTGATTATATCCCATTTCTTTTTGACAACAGGCAAACATAGGAAAGTTGTTAGGGGTATTAAAAATATTCTAAAACGGATCTCGTTAGTGATTCTAAGAGTGCATGAAAAAACTTGTTCCCATGAACATTTAAGATTTGTATGTGGTGGGGAAGGATTTCAAGGCAGGGTGGCACATGCCTGTAATGGCAGTGACTCAAGCGGCTGAGGCAGAAAAATTGCAAGTCTGAAACTAGCCTCAGCAACTTAGAAAAGTCCTCTCTCAGAATAAAAACTAAAAAGGTCTAGAAATGTGACAGCTGTGACTCAGTGGTATAATAGACCTGGTTTCAAACCTAGTACAAAAAAAAAGAAGCCAATCCCCCCCCAAAAAAAGCTAAATGTTTTCTGTGATAAGTGGATGCTAATCCATAAAGGCAGGGAGGTGCAGCCATGTGAACAGTAGAGGAATTTTGGATTAGCCAAAGGGGAGGGAAGAGAGGTGGGGCATGCGGGAGAAAAGATGATGGAAAGAGATGAACATTATTAGCCTAGGTACATATATGATTGCACAAATTGTGTGACCCTACTTTGTATACAACCAGAGACATAAAATCTGTGCCCCATTTGTGTATAATGAATCAGTAAGCTTTCTGCTGTTATGTAGAACTGATTAGAACAGATAAAAGTTAAATAAATGAATTAAAATAAAGTAAAAGACACAGAGGTAATTGTTTATTAGGAATATGAAATATTGTAGGCATTCTGTAGTCTGATCTGCTAATAATGAACTTAAGACACGAGAGTAAATAGCATGTAAGTAGTACAATAGTTTATTGGATTATATATGTGTATATAATCATGCTTTAATTAGATTATTTGGCTCTTAAGACTAAAGAATAAATGATTTTTTTGAAATTTAAAAAGAAAAAAAAGATAGTTGGTGCTTTTTATTATAATACTGTTTCACATGTTTCAAATTGGTCTTAAAACAATACCACCAATATTTTGTGTCACTCTCCTTGGTAAAATACAGATGGGATAATCACAGTTATTATACTTTACCTGCTGTACTATCTGCTTAATAGCCTTCCTCTTCTACTTTTTTTTTTAGTGCCAGTGATTGAACACAGGGGTACTCAAACACTGAGCCACATCCTCAGCCCTATTTTGTGTTTCATGTAGAGACAGGGTCTCACTGAGTTGCTTAGCACCTCACTGTTGCTGAGGCTGTTTTTGAACTCACAATTCTCCTGCCTCAGCCTCCCAAAATGCTGGGATTACAAGAGTGCGCCACCAATCCTGGCTGGCTATGCCATTCTCTAGCAGAGGCAGGTTGTCCTTCAATATCCAATTTGGGGCCCCTACCTAGCTTTTTTCACTCGCTGGGCCACAAACACGCCCTGTTCCAGCAGATACCAAGAAACCCATGGCTCCAGTTTCAAAAAGAAACAGGTCACTAGGCCACCTCTGCCTGGATGACAGCTACATCAGGGATGTCCAGACTCATGATTCACACAAGAAGACAAGTCTTTTCCACGGTCCCCTGTGTTGGAAAATGGTGTCACCATTCTGTTGGTAACCTGGAATTTAGGATTTTTGTCCCATGTCCTTGGCTACCCAACCCATTCTCTCCCCAAGCTCTTTGGAATTTCACTCTCTGCAGATTCCAGGACCCATCCATTTCTTTCCACATCCTCAAGCTCCTCTCTGCCTCTCTCTGCGTGGAGCCCCTTGATTCGTTCACTGGCTTCCACAGGAGTTCATACAAGCCTGTTTACCATGTGGCACCAAAGTAATCATTTTTGAGTATAGATTGCTTAAAGCAAAGACAGTAAATTCCTATTGTCCAATGATTTTTTGCCTTTATGATTAAAAAAAATACACTAAAATCATTAACATGGCCCTCATGAACTCACTGTTGTCCGACACCCAGTGAGTATGAAGAGGGATGAGTGTGTTGGGGTGGGACAGGGACAGTGGACCAGGCAGGGCAGAAACAATTTTCCCAGAACAAAGTCTGAAGGGTAAGAGGGCCTGTCAGCTGGAGTGAAAGGGTGTCAATGCGGAAGGCCCAGCTTAGGCAGAGAGGAGGGCTCCAGCCTGTGAATCTGCTCCTGCATGGAAGCAGGGTAAACAGGATGTTACAGAGGTGCCAGCCCTCAGATCATCTGCCTGAGCCAGACCGTAGCAGCTCCACCTGCATGTCTCTGGGTTCACTCTGGTCCTGCCACACCCACACCCTACCTTGCCCCAGAGAGGGACCCTTCTATCCAGTGCTCCTACACTGTCCTAATTTTACTCAAACAGCACAAAGATTTTCTTGCCCTTGAGATAACAGAGTGTCTCTACTGATGGTACAGCTGTGATATGTCTGCAAAGTTAGTTAAAAATTAAAATTGAACATATAAATCAACTGTGGTCTGAATAACATTAGGTTGACCACAGTTGCTAAGGCTCCTGGTAATGGTGCTTAGAAACCTGGGTTCCAGAGGGAAGTCAACAGTGAAGAAGAGGGAGAGGAGAGAAATCCAACACAAAAGGAGCCTGGGGTTTCTATTTATTTGGACAGTTGTTCACTTTCACATTTCCTGAGGTCCTTTTGAAGTCTGGCTCAGGATCCCGAAAGAGCCTAAAAGGTACAGACGTCATCAAATTGTAAACCCACACTAAAGTGTTCTTGATGAGGCCAGTGGGGTCTTAGGGATGGCGCAAGAGTCTAGAGGGACTCATTGAAGAGATGACTTCTGGGGAGCTGGCCCTCCAGTGTCCAGACAACACACGGCCAGTATCTGACACTGGTCAGGAAAAAAATGCACGAGGAATGCATGTGTGAGTGCATGAAGACAGAATGAGCACCCAGCACCCAGGCCCAGTGTGAGAAGGGGCAGTTCACCAGCCCACTGCTGGGAATGTAGTGCAAGCTGGGGAGTAGTGGGGTGAGATCAGCCACAGCAGGGTTCCTGTCTCACACCCTCATGCCCATTTACCGCCACTACAGGCAATCATGGGTATCCTTTTTCTGTCCTTAGCTGTGACACATCTTATTTTTCTCCCTGGAGACCTGCTTATGTGGCCTCTGTGCCATGTGTAATTTTATCTTTCTTATAGGAATTTAATGTACCTCTGTTTCAATTTCCAATCACTGGAGTAGGATTTGATGAATTGAACGTTTTGATGAATTGGGCTCAGGTTAATTTGCTAGGTGAGATGAACCATAAAAAACAAAGAAACAAAATCCAGACTCAGGGGAAGCTAAGAACCCACATTGAAAACTCCACATCTCAAACCTTCAGCCCACCACAGCCTCAGGACCTTTCAGCTCCCTGTTGTTTCAGCTTAATGCATGTACTCTGTGTAGCTTGTTCTTTAAACACCTCCAGGAGGCTCCTGACATCCACTTCTTGACCTTACCCTTATTCATGGCACATATCATCACCAAAATTAATGTATATTTTACCTATGTTTTCTAGGTCTCCCCAGTTAGGCTGCCCACCCATGACAGTGGACATCTCTGTCTGCTTCCCTCACTGCTGGGCCCCGATGTCTGCGTCAGGCCCAGCCTCATTGAATATATGCTGAGTGGATGAACAGCATAGGCCACAAATGTCTCTAAGGGTGATAGGTTTTTTTTCATTTGCTGCTCATTGAAACATGACTGTGTGCCAGGCAATGGCCAAGGCTGTAGCACCAGAAAGGAATAAATAAAACAAAATTAAATAGCCCTTCTATTTCTTGGAAATAACAGTGTGGGGAACAGACGCACAAGGAACGTAACTCAGGGTGAAAGGAAAAACAAGTCCTTGAAAGAGCTTTTAGGGTGGAGGGAAATCAGGACAGCAGGGTGGAGCTGGAGTGGGTGAGAGGCTGGTTACTGACTGGAAAGGAGACAAGGGAGGTCATGGGGCCCAGGCCACACAAGTCTGTGTCCACCATAAGGATGTCAATCAAGGTGGTCAGGAGCCATGACAGCTGCTGAGCAGAAGGCGACAGGAATGGAATGCCATGAAGGGAATGAAGAGGGCGGTGGTGAGAGGGGCGCTGGGTGAGGAGGCTGTCCCTGTAGATGGCACAGGCAGAAAAGGCACCTATGCAGAGGTGACACTTGAGCTGTGTCCACATACTGACCATGTTTCTGGCTAACATGGACTTGACTGATCTAACATCCACCTACACACATGTGCCAGATGCTCCTTGTTGGACAGTCTGGTAATATGCCTCAGTCATCAGGCCTTGGCCACCTCTACTCCTGTCACCCACCCACCCTTCTACAGTCAGAATGCTTCTCTCTGGGGTGTGCTCTGTAAACATGATCCAACCAATCCACTGTCCACATGCCAATACCCTTACTATACTCCCATATTGGGGCCAAATCCCCTGCCCTATGCACCCCAGGGACAAGATCACACTACCAAGGACAGCCATGTACAGAGAATGAAGCCATTCAACTGGCCCATCCTAGGCCTGCTTACTCACCTCACCAGTTTCTTCCTGTGGAAAGAGCTCTTACATACAGCTCCCCATCCCTCTACCTTCTGACCAACACTGGACCTTCCTCATGTGGTCCTTTTTGGGGTACGGTGACCCCTCCTATTGCAGTCATCTCCTGATTTCTTGATATCACCCTATGGTAACAGTGATACAAAGAAGCAAAGGCACATTCCACTGCACACATGGTGTACCAGCCATGGGTCCAGGCACTTTGTGGGGTCTTTATGACCCTGTAAAGCAAACAACATTCTTCCCTTTTTTTTTTTTTTTTTGGTGCTGGAGATTAAACTCAGGGTACTAGATCACTGAGCCACATCCCCAGCCCTATTTTGTGTTTTATGTAGAGACAGGGTCTCACTGAGTTCCTTAGTGCCTGGCTGTTGCTGGGGCTGCCTTTGAACTCGTGATTCTCCTGCCTCAGCTTCCCAAAGTGCTGTGAGTACAGGCATTTGTCACATCCTCATCTTAAAGAAGCCAAAACTCAAAGAGGTTGTGTGACTTGCCCAGGGTTGCTCAACAGACTGGTGAGTAAACTGGAAGGAAAGCCTAGGCTCTGGCTGCAACTCCATGCCCTTCACATGATGCGTCACTCCCCTTTGACCTGAATCAGGCCATACTCTACCTACCGGTGATAGGTGTCAACCATAGTCTCTTGGGCCTGATCCTCACACACAAAGCAGAGAAGAGCTTTGTCTCTAAGCCTTGGATTTATGGTAGGCCTTGTCCTGTTTTGCCCCTCTGACCCCCAGAAGATGCTCCCTGTTTGTCAGCCTTGGCCAGGCCAAATATGAGTATTCTACCCTGCTCCAGCGGTGTCCTAGTTCCCAGTAAGAGAGCCATTTTTCTGCATGTTCTAGCAGTTTGTAGACCCTAAATATTGAGCCTCACCTTTCAATCAGAAGATTTTAGACATCAGGTGCTCCTGGTTAGAGGCTGCTTCCTGGAACCCCCTAGCTTTCATTGGTGAGATTTCTAGGCCACCCAAGTCAAGGTGTGATTGCCATGAGATGTGTAATCAATTATATTATAGTCATGAACCTTGGGTCATCTGTGCTAAAAATAATGAGTAAAAGGACAGCTCCTGGAAGTGGAAGACCTACTTGGCCAGAATAAATTTGACAGAGCTGGGCACAGTGGCACACACAAGTAATCTCAATAGCTCAGGGGGCTGAGGCAGGAGGATTGAATGGTCAAAGCTAGCCTCAGCAAAAGTGAGGCATTAAGAAAATCAGTAAGACCCTGTCTCTAAATAAAATTCAAAATAGGGCTGGGGATAAGGCTCAGTGGTCAAGTGCCCCTGAGTTCAATCCCTGGTACCAAAAAAATTTAAAAAGAATAATAAATTTAAATGCTGTTGTAAATTCAGATATCTGGAACATTATTTTTTTTGCCTAATTTTTAGCAATATCAGTCCTGTATGTTAAAAATTTAAAGATTGGTTAGGACTGCCAAGCTTCAACTCCCAGTTCTGTCTACCTTGCAGAGACAGGGCTGGGAGTTGAAGCTCGTCCTGTTGTCCTCTGTGGATATTGGAATGCTCTCAGGACAATCCATCACACACCAGGCCTTACAGTGCTCAGGACCGCCATAGCCCTCTAAGTCAAGAGCTTCTTGGTTACAAACTCTTTTGCTGCCACTGACACTTTATCACAATCAACTACAGAAGACAGGTTGATCCACTGTGATACCACCACATGCCATGCATTTCTGAGAGCCCATGTCCCATCAGCAAGGAACACAGCACTGCCTGGAGCCACAGCACTCCATGTAACCAATCTCCCCATTTCACCACTGTAGATAGATCTCCTGGGGCCACTCATGGCACCGATTTTGTGTATGTGAAGAGTCCAGGAGATGCAGAGCATGCAGCAATAGGAAAGGCAGCTTTAGTATGTGGGATTTTAACCACTTAGATGGGTAAATGGTGAGAAGAGATAGAACAGATTATCCTAAAGTTGAGAGGAAGTTGAAGAAAGAGGTAGAAATAGGCACAGAGGGAAGTCCTATCCACCATGGTCCCTCATGCCTCATTGAAGAAGGTGTGCTTGCTACTCCAGGGATGGCAGAGTTGGCTCAGTTGCTTAGGCCAGAACTGGTCTGTATCTACAAGTGACAGCAGGCAGGTAGAAAGTCATGGGCTGCTCCTGGCCAGCAGATAACCCCCAGCTAGAATGCTGGGGACCAGATATCCTGGGCAGAAATTTCTGACTGAAACTGACAGAAGAAAAAGCCATAATGCCCAAACTTGAGTTAGTTGAGACATGTGAGCAGTGAAAAAGTAACTCACTGAGCCCAGGAAGAAGTTTCTTCCTTGGCTATTGATTTTTCAGTGCCCTCTAGTGCCCAACTTTACTTCACATCAGTTGGACCTCAGGTTTGTCCACTGCATCATCTCAGAGCAAGACTAGCAGGGAGGATTTGGAGCTACGAGTCAGCAAGTAGACAGTGGAATGGTTGGAAATGGATAAACAAGATGATGCAGAACCATGTCCACAACATGCTGTCATTCATGCAGAAAGGCTGGGGTTAAGTATGTGCAGTTTTTCTTGAGTTTGCAAAAGAAAATACTAACATTTCTCATTTTCTGTTTCTTTGATAAATGTTATGTCTATATATGCTACTTCTTTCTTCTCGATTTCTATCTTCTATGTAGGGTGTTTAAGATGGAACTTACAACTTAGTCCTTAGGTAACACAATATTTGAAGAAACTTTGACTATATTTGATGAGTCATTCAAATAGCCCATAATGCGTAACAGTGACCCCTGGGATTGTGCATCTCATTGTGGGAATTCCTTCACATGTCTGAAGTGTAGCTCTATCTCGCCAGATGGAAAAGAGTTGCTTTTTGTACAGAATTTCAAACATGAGCAAGAGAAGAACATGGATGTTAAGTAGCCAATGGAAGAGGACTGTGGTAGTTAATGACATATTTTGTCTCTCAGCTTCAAATCCACTGTTCACTGCCTTGCTCTGTGATCATAGAGTTGGAGTTCACAAACGTTCTCTTTGACTCTTAGCACTAAAGACTTTGGGGAAGACTGTAGGAGAGAGAGGTGGGCCTTTCTGATGTCACAGAGCATCTGACATTTTTCCATCTGCAGCTGCTTCTGCCTGCACCCCAGCAGTGAATTCCAACTGCAGTTCCCTGTGTGCCAGCACCTCACACACTCCTCCTTATCACCAATCCCCCATCACAACCCTGTGACCACAATCCTCATCCCACAATGGTGGGCCAGCTCTGGCCTGGGCTAGCCCACCAACTTTTTCACCACCCATGACAGAACATACCACTTCTGCAAGGAGGCTGCTCCTTGGAACCACAAGAGCTTCCCAATGACCTTCAGTTTGATGAGAAGCAACACATTGTTTTTGTGGGTTAAGCCAGTCAACTTTAGGGTGTGTTGTTATGCAGTAAAGTCTAACTGAAACACCACCATTTGAAGTCGTTGCTTTCCAGAGCGATTTGCAATCTTACAACTCTTTTAGATTTCCATGAAATTGGGCCTGTTCTGGGTGTACAAATATGACGTGACTTAGCTCCAAATGTTTTTAAACTGGGAAGGATTGACATCTTCATGGCAAATAATGCTATTCAATATAGGGAATGTATCACCCTTTATTCAACTCCAATAAATGATTTTTTTTCTTTCTATCATGTTTTTACATAACTGGACTTTTTAAAATATTTTTTTAGTTGTAAATGGACACAATATTTTTATTTTATTTATTTTTATGTGGTGCTAAGGATCAAACCCAGTGCCTCATGCAAGCAAGGCAAGCACTCTACCACTGAGCCACAATCCTAGCCTCATAATACTGAATTTTTTCTACATTTTAATTTGATGTTTCTTTTTATTCTTTCACATTTGATGTAACTTATACTGAATCATTGTTTTACTGAATTATACAATTCTGATGCAACATGTCATTGTTTTAACAAATTTGACATTTTTAATTTGTATTATTATTTAGACCCAATAGTCATTTAATCATTTCTTTTTTTTTTTTTTTTTTTTTTTTTTTGGTACTGGGGATTGAACTCAGGGGCACTCGACCACTAAGCCCCATCCCCAGCCCTATTTTGTGTTTTTGTAGAGACAGGGTCTCACTGAGTTGCTTAGCACCTCGCCATTGCTGAGGCTGGTTTTGAACTCGCGATTCTCCTGTCTCAGCCTCCCTGAGTGCTGGGATTACAAGCGTGAGCCACCGCGCCCGGCTTCAGACCCAATAGTCATTTAATCATTAAAAACATTTCCAATTGGGATATTATAGTTTTTAAGTCAATTCCTAATTTTTAGTGCACAGTGAATAGAGAATGTTTCTATGAATGGTGTCTTATGGAATTTATTGAAGTTTTATTTGTGCCTTAATATGTGGTCAATTTTTATAAGTGTTCTAGGTGTGTGTGAAAAGATTGTCTCTATTATTGAAGTATAAATTTTGGAGCCAAAGCCATTAGCAGTTGAGGGCTTCCATATAATTTTTTTTTTCAACTTAAGATGGTGGGGTCGGTACACGCTACTAACATGTTCCCATTTCTTCTTATATTTCATGTAATTTCTGCTTTTGGAAGGTTGCTGCTGAATTATTAGGCACATAAATACTCAAATACTACGTTTTCATTGGGAATTGTAGATTTCCCATTTAAGCCAATTTATCTTGCCTTTAATCTATTTGTTCACATAAAACAACAGAGCTGTTATAATACTGGTTACTTATGATAGTATCCTGTTCATGAAATAAGTGTTTATACAAAGCAATATTGTACTCTTTAAACATGAACAATGTTACTTGGGACAATTACTAATGACTGCATAAAGATTTTGCAAGGCCTAGAAGAACTTTCCTTCCTTGGATAGAAATGTGAAAGTATCTGAATTTTATTCCTGACATTTAAATTTTTAGTCTGATTTCTCATACACTTTTCTAATGGTTGTCTTTCTATCAGGTAAGTGGAATTCCTCATAAAGCTCACATTTTTTAATTTTAGGGATTGACATTCTTTCCTTAAAATACATATTCTACCTATCCCACCCTATGTGTGTGTGTGTGTTGTAAATAAAGTGTACTTAAATATTTTCATGAGCCATATCAGGTCTGCTTAAAGTTTTGCCTATTGTCAATAAGAGAGTAAAAACAAAGTAAGTTTTGGGCTTGATTTAGTTTTCTGTGTGTGTGTGTGTATTTTTTTATGTCACTAGGTTGATTTAAATATGTATGCAAAATTAAGGAGAAGAAAGCTAAAGGAAGTCATGTTTGAGGCAGTTCAACATCTACTTGGACCTCTTTCAAGGTTAATGGTGGCTAAAGATCACCCCTCAGCTCCAGGGGAATGGAGCCCTGGGCACTCATGCAAAATTAAATCAGGAGTGCACTTCTAAAAAGATGAGTCCTATGACCAGGTTTGGTGGCAGACACCTGTTAGCCAAGTGGCTCAGGAGGCTGAAGCAGGAGAATCATGCGTTCAAAGCCAGCCTCAGCAAAAGTGAGGCACTAGGAAACTCAGTAAGACCTTGTCTCTAAATAAAATACAAAATAGGGCAGGGGATGTGGTTCAGTGTGAGTGCCCTGAGTTAAATCCCTGGTTATCCACCCCCCAACAAAAAGACAAGCCCTGTGGATTTATGGGGCTCCATTTTGGCTGTGGTGTGTGAATGAAGA
>PVHX01033447.1:0-13097 GCA_004024805.1 Geosciurus inauris | reverse complement strand
TGTGGCTGCTGTGTATTTTTAATTATATAAATATCTTCAGCTTTGTTCTGGGATGTCGTTCAGTTAGTTGGAAGCAGCTTGTTCCTTAGTGGTCCTATTTTAAAATTTGGTAATTAAGGATACAGCTATGATAGTATAAGTATAAATATTCTCCAATAGAGAGAAAACAGCCTTCTGAGTGCTCTATTCAATGTCTTTGAATGTCTGTGAACAAGACTGTCCACTTTGGCTTATGGGAACAGGCACTGATACAGGCCCTATTCACTGAGTTCAACTCAATACTTTCAGAAATACTTTCTACAGCCTCTAATAGTTAGCTCATATGCAAATACTGACCAATTTTTTGATAAAAACATAAGGGAGGGACTGTTTATAGATCTCCCAGATCCTCTTCTCCATTCCTCCGTGTCTAAATACTAGCAATCTTGTGTCCCCAGACTGCTTGTATAATGGCCTGGAGATTGAATCAAGGATGTAAGTAAGCTGGGATATTATGGAATTCATATTCCTTGTTTCCCATTTCTCCGAGGTCATGTTCCTTCATTGTTTAGTACAATTTCTTGAAAACTATTGCTTGATATATTTTGTTGAGGTTTTTTTTGTTTGTATGTAATGGGATGGTTTATCAGATTTCTGTTAAAACATCTTGGTCAAAAGCCAGGGTCCAATAAAACTAATTGCTGAATCATATAGCAATTGAAACTACTCTATCATTCTAGAAGTAACTGGGATTTAGAAAACAAATTTATGATTTTTTAAATTTTTTTGTTCTAATAGCTAAATGAGAAAGTGAATGCTATTATAGAAATTTACTGTAAAATGTACAGGTGAGAAAAATTGAGATAGAATAAGATTGCATATTTCTTTCCTAAAAATAAAAATATGAGCTACTCTATTTAGCACTATACAGCCCTGCCCATGCCTGGAATTAAGTAACCTAGGTTTTATGTGAGTCCTTATGGCTTGCATGTACAAGTGTGTATGCACAAATCTGTACATCTATATGGCTTAATTTTAAGGATGCTATGGTTTAATTCAAAAGTTTTGTAGTCTATTTCACTTCATCATGAATTAGTTGTGATACATAACATATTCAAAAACAGATTCAGAAAAATGATATTAGAAGATGATGAGGAAACCAGAAAACATTCTACCCATGTAAGTCTCAAAATATTATTTCATTGGCATTTTTTAATGAGTTACAGAAGATTGAAGTACAGCATGGTTCAGTAAGTTGGAATTAAGCAAGCTGTAAGTGACTCCTGAAATCTACTGTTTAAAATGTCTTGGCAAACCTGGTGAGAGAACTCAAAAATGCCCAGCCTGGGGTGTTATCCTTGGTGCTGTCCCATTAATCATTCATGCCTTTAGCAAGCAGTATTTAGTACCCCTACCTGCAAGTCAGAAGGATATAAACATAAATAAAATATCAGCAACTTGTTGGAAGACTGAAAGACAACTTATAACAGATTTATTTGTGTTGCAAACCTGGTGAAATCACCAATTGCTTGTACAATAAATTCAGTGTTCTGAAAGACACTAGAATACTACAGCAATGTATTAAAACAACAACAATAGAAGAATATTAAAATGAAATAATAAAGCTCTAGCCTGGTGTTAGAAGAAAATGATCAAATATAAGCACATGGAATTAGAGTGAGGCCAGGTAAAGCAGTAAGACCAGGCTTGGCCAACTTTAGGTAAAAAAGATTAAAAAAAAATTTGAATAGAAAAAGCAGAGATTCAGAGATCTCAATTCACTTTTCACATGTGATGAAACATTTATACAACGTTTAAAATATGAATGTTTTAATTTCCCACATGTAAATTGAGTGTTAATTATTCTATTCTAGTTCAAAAGGAGTATTCTGTTTCCTGGAGCTCATTTATTTTAATGTATTAAAGCCTAGGATTTAGAAATAACATTGGAACTTTTTCTTTTATTACTCAACGGTTTTCCCAGGTTTTCGCATTGTCTTACAAAGACCTTCAAAAGCAGAGATGCGGTGTCAACCATATTTGTACCAATGATAGGTGTTTCTTGGTTGAGTAAGTCAAAAAACCTGTTTCATCTGGGTGCAGTGGTACACACCTACAAATTCCAGTGACTCAGGAGGCTGAGGCAGGAGGATCACAAGTCTGAGACCAGCCTGGACAAGTTAGCAAGCCCTTGTCTCAAAATCAATAATGAAAAGGGCTAGGGGTGTAGCTCAGTGGTAGAGAGTATGGAAAAAAAAAAAAAAACTGTTTCAAAAAACCATCTCTTCCATTTACTGGTCCATTCTAAATGAACAATTTAACATCTCCAGGTCTCAATTCCCTTGTGTGTGCACTGAATACATTAGAAAACCTCCTCTGCAGCTAGAATACTCTATAATTCTAAGATTCTTATTCATACATAATTGAGCAGCACTCATGAACAGATATTTGTCATTGATGTATCACATGTAATTATCTCAAGTTTGTTGGGTCTCTATAGCACCTCATCACTAAAATGGCTTTGCCTGCTGAGCCAACCACCACACACACACACACACACACACACGCACACACACACACACACACAAACATACTAGGACACTCTCTCTTTTGGGTATTTATGGAATGACTGTTGAAATATAGTGTTTATTTTGGCAAGAAATGGTTAATAGTGTATGTAGGCTATCATTATAATATTGTACCCTTCAGACATATAAAACATGTAACTTTTGAAACAAGGGAAATTAACTTCACCTTTCTCTCGTTACCACTTGAAGGCAGTAGCACTAACATTATCACCAAAGTGGCCTCGAGTGTACTCATTTACTGTGTGGCTTATGTAACTGACCTACTTCTTTGCTCCACACTCTTCAAAAAAGACTTTCTTCAGGGAAAGTGTCATATCATTCCTTGTGATTATCCTTAATACATGCTATAAATTTGTTCAAATGGGATTTGAGTATTTTGGCCTGCTGTACCACAAAGGGCACAGGAATTGGGCCTGGTAGGGTAGGGAAAGAAAGAAGGAGGAAGAAAACCACCATTTATTGTGTGCTTGTGATATGCTTTAGATCCAATAACACATTTAGTGCACACATTTTATATTATTTCCCATATTGTCAAACATATAGTTTGTCTTGTAGACAGGCAGTTCTCTAATTCTGAAAATCCATACCATGTTTACTAGTCAACACAGAATAAGTCCATTCAATATGAAAAAAATGCACTAGGGCTAGGATCAAACAAAACCATATTCCTGTTCAGTTCTGTGAGCGGTCTCTTGAAACCTTTCTTTCCTTTGTGTCTGAAAGTACCAAAAGTCAGAATGTTTCTTCATGTATAGGACACTAGGGAATACTGTAGATTCCACAAAAGGTCTTTATAGTATACAATATTCAAACTGAGTTTATGATTTCACACTTAGTTTTCCAATGTCCTTGTTTTTTTATGTATTAGATTTTTTTAATTTTTGAAAATTTGTATTTGTTCTTTTTAGTTATACATGACAGTAGAATCTATTTTAATGTATTTATTTGAGCATGAAATAGATCTTATTCTAATTAGAATCCAAGTCTTGAAGATGTACATGATGTTGAGATTCACTGTGGTATGTTCATACATGTACATAGGAAAGTTATGTCAGATTCATTCCACTATCTTTCCTATTCCTATCCCCCACTCCCTCATACATTTTTATACTACATCCCTTTTCTCCAGTCTGCAACAAAATCTGTTAAATGTATTAAGAGTGTTTTGCAGAAAGGATCTTCTGTTATTTGTCCTCAATGACACTGGTTGGTCCAAGTCCTGCAATAGGCCCACATATGCATAATTTAATTGTTGTCCTTCCAAATGATCTACCTCCAATCTCTGATGGAGTCACAGCCTTTTGATAATGAAAAAGATAACACAATTGTTCATAGATCAATGGCTTTTCCAACCTAGGGACCTAGAATATTAAAACTGAGATCATTTTGTCCAAACCATATATAATTTATTCTTTATGATTTTCCCAGTACTCAGTGATTCTGATTGACATCAACTGTCTCTATATTGAAATTTATTTTTATTCTCCATAATGAATGTAAGTGTGAAGATTTAATACAATAGTATACCAATGACTGACACAAGTATAGGTTCTCAATAAAAGCTGTCCTTCCTTGTTCTTTCTCTTTGTTGGAGCACTGGGAAAGATTCTTTCTACCGGATGATTCTTTGTGCAGCATGCTTCCATGTTTATCTTATTCACAGGCATCTATTTTTATCTTAACTGTTTCTTCATATAATGTTCATGTAGCTGTGGATATTGGTACAGAATTAATATTTGATAAAGACCCATTCTTGTGTTTTTATTTTTACTAATGCTTCCAGAGAGAAATTAATGATTTTTAAAATTTATTTTTTAAACTTCAATCGGTTCATAATAATTATATGTAGCATTGGGATTTATTCTGACATAATTATAAATGCATGGAGTATAAGTTGCTCCAATTAAGTCCCCAGTACTTACCCTTACCCTCTCCCAATTCACAATAGTGAGACTACCTATCATTTAATCTTCATATTATCAAGTCTCCCTTTCAAGAGCCTGCCCAAGTTATTTTCATCAAAGCTTGACTCAACTTCCTAACCTCATAAGTACTGGCTTTCCTAGATCTCAGTGCAACTGCCACACATAGTCCTCTTCAAGCCTGCTGATCTGGCTTTCAGGTTTTTACCAACTATTTTTTTCTGCAATCTTTCTGATACGTAAGGACTCCTCTTTAAGAATGACAGTCATCATAGCAGATGTTTAAAGAAGGGATAAAAGTTCTATTGCACCATCTCTCCCAGTTTCAATCCTAAATAATAAAGAACCACTCTTGCCTTTATTTCTAGTAGAAAAAAGTCCCTGAGTGGGATGGTCAGATAAAATACAAGACAGTCAGTTAAATTTGAATATATAATTAAAATACATTTATTCAGTACAGTCTATCTGAAATATTATATAGGGAATATTTATGCAAAGAAAATTATTATGTTTACAAAATTCAGATTTAAAGTTCTGTTCTATATATTTATTTGTGAATCTTGCAACCCAGTCCCTGAGGAATCTCCCTATCTTTTTTGACATATTACCTGCATGATACTTGGTCTCAATCAGTCTTGACTAGTGTCCCTGTATGTTTACATGCCTTACATAAGTGTTACATTGTATTGGTTGCAAAATGTTTTATTATCTTATTTGTTCTCAAAATTGTCCAAACATATTGTTATTATCTTTAGTTATTGGCTTGTTTGATTAACATCTCTGGTTTTCAGTTTTCAACATAATCACATATTTTTTATTGAATGGCAAATTTAATCCTTGTAGACATTAAATAAAATGAAACTACATAAAGCAAAACATATGGCAGATCACAAACAAAAGCAAATGTCTCAGTGAACCTATAAAACTTGTGCTCCTCTGCCACCATCCTCACTGAGATAGGAATCAGTGGGGGTTAACCTTGAATCCGATGGCTATGGTTAAAAGATATTCTAGCTGGGTGTAGTGGCGTAGCGTCACATGCCTGTAATCCCAGCAACTCAGGAGGCTAAGGTGGGAAGACTGAAATTTAAAGACAGCCTCAACAAATTAGCAAGGCCATAGGCAACTGAGTAAGACCCTGTCTGAAAATAAAAATACAAAGAAGGCTGGCTAAGTGCCCCTAGGTTCAATCTCTGGTATCAAAAAAAAAAAAAAAAAAAGTTTTTCTAATACTCCTTTAGAGCTTTAGAGAGGAAGGAAGTTTGACATGAAAGTTAAGAAATACATTTGCTCATCACTTCCTTTCCTTCACTTGGGCACACTATTTTCATTGATTTTAAGAAATAGATGAGATATACCTTGTTGTTAATTTGAATCAATTGCTCTAATTTTTTCCATAGTGACTTGAAATTTAAAACACAAGAAAATGTTTTTTAAGTGTCTTGGGTTAAACTAATTAACAGTCTCCACACAGGAGCAAACACACTATTCAAAGATGAAAGAAGTGCATTGTAAAACAATGTCTCTTCCCCTCCACGGATGTGCAAGAATGTTAATTAGTAAAATAAAGATGCCAACAAATGTCAGAGAACTGTCTTTTGTAAATCCTTGTGAGATGTGGAGAGTAAAAATATGTCCTGAGGAGCAAAACGAATTCATGTTCAGGAATCATATTTCAAGGTACATGATTAGTATTTACAAACATGGAATGAGCAGAATTTGCCAAACTGCCAAAGCAGCAGTCCATCTAGGAAGACTATGAGACTGAAAAAGAGCAACTCTTAAAGTCACTCATTTGATGCTATTACTATTTTCTTTCTTGCAGTGATATTTTATATTGTAGTACACCATGTTAATGCCTAGGAGTATCAGAAGGCATCAGCACTGTGTTAAAATGAATTTTTTGTTGTTGTTGTTTAGTACCAGGGATTGAACTCAGGGGTATTTGACCACTGAGCCACATGCCCAGCCCTATTTTGTGTTTTATTTAGAGACAGGGTCTTTCTGAATTGCTTAGTGCCTCACCATTGCTGAGGCTGGCTTTGAACTAGCAATTCTCCTGTCTCAGCCTGCCCAAGTGCTGGGATTACAAGAGTGTGCCACCAGCCCAGCTTAAAATGCATTTTTGAATAATTGAGGTCCTCTTACTTAAGTCTATAGAAACTTGCTTCTTTGCTAAAACTCTTTTTCACAAAACTGTGCTACTTAACTATAAAAATCCATGCCATTCTCTGCTTTTATTTCCCTTTTATTGTGGAGAAATTAAAAATAATCTAAACACAATACATAGTTTTAGTATTATTTCTATTTTTGTTTGCCTGCAGATTTTTTTCAAATACGCAGTTTGCATGAAGAGTATACCCTGTATATTGCATCTAAAATTTAATGATTATAAAGTAGATATTTATGGTGTCTAAGGAATATCAGATATTTTATATAATGTTTAATGTTTCATACTTAGAAATTGGGAAATAAACTCATTTTAAAATTTATGTTCTAGTAGGAAATTCACCTATAAGATATTAGGTAGCAAGACTTCAATATACATGCTCATGAATTCCATACATACATTATGTAAAATATGGCTATGTTATAAATTGCCAGTACATTGCATATATATCACCACATACACTATGATTAAGTAATAGATATGTACAATATTATTTATATATAATATAAGAGACTTAGCAAATTTAGGTATTTTAATTGAATATTCAACAAGGCATACACCCTAAAATGTACAATATGCCTATTTTTGGATAAAATTTGCATTCTATAAATGATAACACACATTGAAAAACAAATGTTGTAAAGTGTTATAAAACTTGATGGCAAGTGAGAAATGGCTTGTTAATTGAATAGTAGGTACAACTCAATTTCTTCTTAGCACTGTGTGTTCAAAGAGTATGAAAGGTTTTATCAGAAATTTGTATTGCCTGAATTTCAGTTACTTTAAAATATGTTTATATAAATAGAATCTTCCTGCTTTTTCTCTATTTGGTGAATCTCTAAATGCAATTTGCATATCAGCTCTCTGGTTTGGTGACAGAATTAGTTAAAAGTCTGATGACAAATAATGATTTATAGTTGTAGTTTGCTAAAAATGATGACAGACCATCCATTAGTCCTGACACTAAGGGCCACCAATGAATGGTTGGGAGTGGCACTATGTATGGTTGTAGATATGATCAATGGTAAATGCCACAATGGCTTTTGGCTGAGGAAGGAGTTGCTTCATATAAACATAGAATAGCAGTATCATAATTATTTTGTCTTCCCACTACACTAGCCTGTGTTCAAATGTCTCCCATTTGAACATACTCCACTGCTGGTTTGTCCTTTATTCAGATTTCAAAATAGCATTCTCACTAAATATAGGCTAAGCATTTTGAAATAAAATGCAGCGGCAATATTTTATTGAGTGAATATTATGGATTAGAAACAACACTCAGTGCTTTTTTTTTTTTTTTTTTTTTTGCATCTCCAACAGATTTATTTTTTAAAGGAATGGATTGAGAGAAACATGGGGCACAGAAGTATGGAATAGAAAATAAATACAAATGTAAGCTGTTTTGCTAATTGTTTTATAACCACAACAAACTAGTACAGAGAATGCCCTGTACAAAACACAATAAATGTTCAAAGATCAAGCTGTTCCCTTAGCAAGGCTAAAGATTTCAGTCTCTGGTATTTGGAATTTAGGCTGCAGTCCTTATTTTTGGATGGATCACTGGGTATGTGGCACAGTCCATGCTTTTAACCAGATTTGAACAGAGGAATGGCCACTTGGCCCAGGTAGAAGTAGATGAAGTGTTTGGTTTCATGTGTCACATAACTACCGAAGTTCCTCCCCACGATGCAGTGCCAGGTGGGGTTGTACTTCTTGTCAAACTCCTTCTTGATGTGGGTCGCAATATCCTTTTCTATGTTATATTTCTCCAACGCCTGAGTAGCGCACTCCACGGAATCCTGTTGCATCTCTTCCGACATGTCCGCATTTTTTATCACCGCCTTTCAGTCGCACATGGTTACCGTGGGGCAGTGGCTGGGCGACTGCAATGGTCTCCTGAGGGAGGTGCTGGCGCAGCTCAAGCCCAGAGGGAGTTGCTATCGCTACCTAAGCCGTGGTGCATCTCCACTCAGTGCTTTAAAGGGAATGCTTCTATTAATCATACAACAACTAGCAAAGCAGATTATGAACCAGGTGTCAAAGTGTTTAATTAATGTGCCTTAGGTGATATAAATTGCATAGCTGATATCTAAACTTAGATTTGTCTTGTGTGAGGAGGACTTTATCTTTTTGAGAACATTCATTTCCCCTGATGAGAAATCCCACTGGTGCAAAGGACACAGTTACCAGTTGCACACACTTAAAGATATCTATGGTCTTCTGTATCCTACATACTTTTTCCAAATTTTGTCTTAACCAGGTGAAATATTTATGCATCCTATACATGTTTTCCTTACTTTCTTGCCTTGAATATGTGTTCTCTGTGATTGGAATAACATTTCAAATTCTCTCCATATTCAGATACTGTATTTCTTTCAAAATCCAATTCAAAATGGACTATTCCTATAATTCATTCTTTGCTCTCTTTCTCTCAATTCTTGTAAAACTTTCTTTGTATCTGATTTATGGTGTTGTAAGTATTCATTTATATGGTTTATAATTTCTACTAGACTGAAACTTTCTTGAAGGGCGTTCCACTTCAGGTTCATCTCTGCCTCTCACAGTGCCTATTTGGAATGGGATTGCAGCCATAACCTGCCTGCATAAATAAATACACATATATAATTACATAAATAAATTCACAAATGCCACATCTTTTGCTAAGTAGTATAATCATTTGACAACACAATTGTTTTGTCAGAAAGGCCAGAATACAAATTCAACAATATGCTCAGTTGTAAGGGGATTGTAAAAAATTCTCTTTTCAAAGTTTCCTGAAAAGAAACCAGTCAAAGAGATATATGTACACTTACATGTTTATGGCAGCTCTATTCACAGTAGTTAAGATATGGAGTCAAACCAGGTGTCCATTGATGACAGATGAATGAATAAAGAAAATATAGTGAGAGAAAGGAAAATTATTCAGTCAAAAGAAATACAACTCATTATTATTATGTTTGGCAACATAGATGAACCTGGAGGACATTATATTAAGTGAAATAAACTAGACACAGAAAGACAAGTACCAAATGTTCATAGTTACATGTGGAAGCTAAAAATGTTTAATCTCATAGAAGGAGTGGAATGATAGTTACCAGAGCCTGCGAAGGGTGTAGAGAGATGTGATGAAGAGAGGGTGGTTAAATGGCACAGGAGTGCAGTTGAGTAGAAGGAATAACTTCTAAATTTCCATAACCCAGTAGGATGGATAACTATGGTTGACAATAATTGTGTATTGGAAAATAGCTAGTAGAGAGGATTTTGAATGTTTCAATGAAAGAAATGATAAATATTTGGGGTGATAAACATGTCATTTACCCTGATCTGATCATTGCATATTACATGCATGTATTGATCTATTGCAGTGCATCTCATAAGTATATGTAATTATGAAGTACCAATTGGAATGTTTTTAAAAGTTAAATAATTGAAAATAGAAAAATGCCTGAAGTTTTTAAGACAAAATTTTTACATTTTCCATTCATTTACTTGTTCAACTAACATTTTCTGAATTTTATATATGTCAGGGATGATGACTGGCATTACAGACACTGAGATTAAAAAGTCCATGTCCTCACCATCAAAAGACTTATTGTCTAATGAGAAACCTGTAACAACAATTTGTGCAACATATGTAGTCTAGAGGACACTCAGGAAAGGTGGAACCTTGGCTTGCCTGGTCAAATCAGAGGAGACTTCACCAAAGAAGTGTGATTGGAATTAAGTCTTAAAGAAAGACAATGTCAGGAGCTGTGGTGCATGTCTGTAATCCCAGTACCCAGTCTCAGCACAGAAGGATCACAAGTTTGAGGCCAGCCTCAGCAACTTAGTGAGACCCTCAGCATCTTTAGAGAGACCTTATAGCAAAATAAAAAATAAATACAGCTGGGAATGTAGCTCAGTGCTAAAGGCCCTTAGGCTCAATCCTCAGCACCCTCCCTCCCAACCCATCACACAGAGACAGAGAAAGAAAAAGGAAGGAAAGACAATTATTATCTTGTCCTTTTTTAAAAAAATAAATTAGGCAATGTCTAATAATTTGGATATTGAGTTAAAGAAATGAAGAATGGAGAGGTAATGACCCATTTACACATTAGGACCATAACACATAAATCAACACAGGCATAAAAAGATGGAGAAAACTTCATAGGACACTAAGAAGGCATCCTAAGACATTTGTATTTATGTGTAAATCCCAGGATGAAGGCATTGATGGAAATAGAGGGCACCAGAGTTGCTGAACTTTGCTAACTCCATAACTAGGTAGAAATTGAGCCCCATTTGAACTGACCACAATCCTTGGGGGCTGGTTAGCATCCACAGTAGAGATCAGCTCTCTGGGATGGACAGCACATGTTTGTTACCTATCACTTCCTTAGGCAGAAATTGAGGGAGTTAGAGCTCAATTCTAATAATTAACTTGACCATTAAAATTGATAATTAGTGGTGTAATTAAAATTAATGGTTAGGTTAATGTTAAAATACAAAATATTTTCCTTCAGAAGACTTAGAACACTAAAGAATGCAGTATGTTTGTTTAAATAATTCTTGTTGAATACCTGATTGAGAATTCTGGAAGTTCTAAAACTTCAAATTATGAATGAACCATGTAGAAACCATCTTAGAAATGAATGGTTTATAACCTTTCCTCCTCCCTCGGACCTACTACATCAGACTTCCTGTGAATAAATTTTGGCTTGAGTATGTTTAATAGAGGTCCATAGGTAACACTGATGTGCATTCCTATTTAAGAACTATAGTTAAACTTTCATTCCATTGCATGGGTGAGGACACTGAGGTCCAGAGGGATTAAGTACCATGCTCAAGGCCCAATAGCTAGTAAATGATAGAGCTGGGATTTGAATGATCTTCTTTTTATAGCAATAAAATCTTCTGGTGATACTTCACAGCTGCCCCCAAGGGCCTGACTTCTGGAGATCTGGGGCGAAACAGCAAGTCAAAGTTAGTCATAGAAGAGAAACCCCAATTAGAAATGAAAATGACAGCATCAATGAAGGAGGAAAATGAATAAAAAGATTATTCCCAAAAGATTAAATAATCTTCAACTAGGAAAAAGAAGAGAAATATATTTTTATGATATTGATGGGTTAGATTCTCTCAGAGACAAAATAATTATTGAGAACTTTATCTGCTAATCACAAAGAACAGGAGAAAGGAGATGAAAGATGAACCATAAGTTTTACTTTCTTGTATTTAGAATTTTTGAGAAGGGCATTTGACTAGAATAATAAAGATTTCATAGCTCACTAACATTTTATTTGCCTTGAAGTTTCTTACTTCTGCAGTAGTAAACTGTGCATATGGCTAACCTGCCATTTTTTCTACCAACTCTGAGTATATTGTGAATCAGTTTCTATTATTTATAATTTTGTAGAGAAATCCCACCACCCATGAAGTAATACACATGGAAGGTGTGGGATACAGCAGAAACCTGGCTCCTTAAGGTTCATAAGATAGTCAGGACAATCTCCAATTCATGCATTTACAGGGAAGAGTCAGGACAAAAATGACTGAATTTATTACAACTGAGCTTTCAGCATCAAACTTTTATTTAGATTTTCTGATTTTTATGAGCTTAGCTAGACCTCAAAGAACCTTAACATCTAGATCAAATGCAGATGAAATATTCTTCTTGGTTATTTTTCTTTATATCTCTACTCTTAAATTTTGATCCACGATTTTTTATCTCTTTCATTGCGAAAGTAAAAAGTGAGCATAAAACCAAGGAAATACAGGATAAAAAGGGGAAGAATCTGTCTCCCTGAAACCAGGAAGATCTACCCTAAACATGTGTTTACATCTCTTTTCCCCACACTTGACACTGTGCGGACAGGAAAAGGGGTTCCTGAAGCTTCTTACTGCATCATCCCAATGTAACCTAATGTAACCAGGAGATGTTTAACCTCTGCTCACCAAATTCATTTCTCTGGCCCATGGCGCTGTGTCTTAAATAAGCTTTCCTCTTCATAGAGCTCATAAAATTTGAGAATGTATATGTAGTAAATGGTGTGACTAGAGTTTAACTCCACATTTAATTTGGGGGATGTTTTCCTTCACAAAACTGTTTCTTCCATTCCACTTACTATCTGTATATAAGAAATCTAATTCTTTTTTTTAATATTTAATTATTTGTTCTATTTAGGCTTATTTGATAACAGTACAATTTGATTCATTGTACACAGAGGATAACATTTCATTTCTCTGGTTGTAAGTGATATATAATCACAAAATACATGCAGTCATACATAAAGTTAGGGCTATGATGACCATCATATTCCACCACCTTTACTGTCCCCATACCCCCTCCCCCCTTACACCCCTGTGAACAGAGTTCCTCCTTTGTTCCCAGGTCCTTCCCCACATTATAGATCAGCATCCACTTATCAACGAGTACATTTGACATTTGGTTTTCTGAGA
>PVHX01033446.1:0-13102 GCA_004024805.1 Geosciurus inauris | reverse complement strand
CCCTTTTCCTGGCTTCTATGAGCTGAGCAGCTTTCTTCCACCATACCCTCTGCTGTGATATTTTGTCTCACTTATGCCCAAAGCAATGGATCAGACTGACCATAGACTGAATATCTGAAACCATGAGCCCAAAGTAAACATTTCTCTGTCTAGGTTGTTCTTTTTTTAAATTTGTTCTAATTAGTTATACATGACAGTAGAATGCATTTTGACACATTGTATACAGATGAAGTACAGCTTCTTCCTCTGGCTGTATACTGTGCAGAGTCATACTGGTAGTGTAATTAATTATACATGTATATAGGGTAATAATGTCCATCTCATTTTACCATCCTTCCCATCCCCACATTCCCTCCCCTCTCCTCATTCCCCTCTACCCAATTCAAAGTTTCTTCATTCTTCCCTACCCCCTCCCCATTACAGATCAGCATCCACTTATTATGGAAAACATTTGGCCATTGGTTTTGTGGGTTTGGCTGATTTCACTTAGCATTCTCCAGCTCCATCCATTTATCTGCAAATACTGTAATTCATGCTTCTTTAAGGCTGAGTAATATTCCATTGTGTATATGTACCACATTTTCTTTTTCCATTCATCTGGTGAAGGGCATCTAGGTTGGTTCCACAGTTTAGCTATTGTGAATTGAGTTGCTATAAACATTGATGTGGCTGCATCACTGTAGTATGCTGTTTTTAAGTCCTTTGGGTATAAGCCAAGGAGTGGGATAGCTGGGTCTGATGGTGGTTCCATTCCAAGTTTCCTGAGGAATCTCCATACTGTGTTCCATAGTGGTTGCTCCAATTTGCAGTCCTACCAGCAATGTATGAATGTGCCTTTTCCCCCACATCTCACCAACACTTACTGTTGCATGTATTCCTCATGATTGCCATTCTGACTGGAGTGAGATGAGATCTTTTTTAATATTTATTTTTTAGTTGTAGGTGGACAGAATATCTTTATTTTATTTTTATGTGGTGCTGAGGATTGAATCCAGTGCCTCACGCATGCTATGCGAGCATGCTACCACTGTGCCATAACCCCAGCCCTTGATTTGCATTTCTGTCATTGCTAGAGATGATGAGTTTTTTTATATGTTTGTTGATCAATTGTATTTCTCCTGTGAAGTGTCTGTTTAGTTCTTTAGCCCATTTATTCTTTTTTTTTTTTTTTTGGTACTGGGGATTGAACTCAGGGACACTCAACCACTAAGCCACATCCACAACCTTATTTTGTATTTTATTTAGAGACAGGGTCTCACTGAGTTCCTTATAACCTTGCTGTTCCTGAGGCTGACTTTGAACTCACAATCCTTCTGCCTCAGCCTCCAGAGCTGCTGGGATTACAGACATGCACCACTGTGCCCAGCCATTTATTCTTATTGAGTATTTATTTGTTCACAGTATCAAAAAGCTGACTAATACATATGGGATATTCTGTAGATTTCTATTTCTTTGTCTGCTTTTGTTATCAGGGTAATTCAAGATTCATAGAATGAGTTGAGACGTCATCCCTGTTCTGCAAGGATTTGTATACAAATGATGTTATGTCTATCTTTACTTAATGTTTAATATAATTTCCAGTGAAGCCACCTTATCTTAGAATCTTTTGGGAGAAGGCTTGTAATGACAAAGGCAATTTTTTAAAACATAGTGTCATTTTAAAATACCTTTATTTTGTTTATTTTATTTTACATGGTGTTAGGGATCCAACCCAGTGCCTCACGTGTGCTAGGCAAGCACTCTGCCACTGAGCCACAACCCCAGCCCCGGAATAATTTTTTAATAGTCATATAAAGCTATTCAGGTTATCCCTTTCCTCTTCATTTAGCTGTGTGTGTGTGTGTGTGTGTGTGTGTGTGTGGTCCTGGGGATTGAACTCAGGGCCTTGTGCATGCAAGGCAAGTGCTCTACCAACTGAGCTATATCCCCAGCCCTTCATTTAGCTTTGGATGGTTTATATCTGTCCACGAATTTGGCTATTTCATGTAAGTTTTCTGATTTGGGAGCATAAAGTTATACCTCACATTCCCTTTTTCTCTTTAGTGATGTCCCTGCTCTCATGCTTTTTTTTTTTTTTTTGGTACCAGGGATTGAACTTGGAGTACTCGACCACTGAGCCACATCCCTAGCCCTATTTTGTGTTTTATGTAGAGACACGGTCTCACTGAGTTGCTTAGCGCCTCGCTGTTGCTGAGGCTGGCTTTGAACTCGTGATCCTCCTGTCTCAGCCTCCCTAAGTGCTGGGATTACAGGCTTGCACCACCACAATTGGCCCTGCTCTCATTCTTGATATTGGTAATTTGTGCATCTTCTTTCGTTTTCTCCTGGTAAATCAGTATACAGCTTTTATCAATTTTGTTGATTTTCTCAGATAACAAGCTTTTGCTATCAGATTCTTCTCTATTGTTTTTCTCTTAGGAGTTTTCTGATTTTTCTCTATTTTCTCTTCGGAGTTTTATTGATTTATGCTTTTCCCCTTTGTTTCATTTTCTGCTTATTTTGGGTTAAATTTTCTCTTTTACAGTTTCTATGGTTGAAGCTGAGGATATTAATTTGAGACTTTTCTTCTTCTATAGTGCAAATCTTCAGTGATAAAAATTATGCTCTATCTTTAGTGGCATCACATATCTTTTGATTTGTTGTTTTGACATTTTCATTCATTTCAAAATACTTCTTAACTTACCTTGGGATTTCTTCTGTGTCCCATACATTATTCATATCTGTTTTATCCAATATTCAAACATTTGAGAATCTTCTATATATATTTCCTTATGATTTCTAATTTAATTCCACTGTGGAAAAAACACTGTGTGACTTGAATATTTATAAATTAATTGAGACTTTCTTTACAGCCTGAATATGGTCTGTGTTGATGAAGTTTCATGTGTACTTGTAAATAATGTACATTCAGCTATTATTGTGTGACATGATGTTTAATTGTGAATTAAGATTTTTGATAGTGTAGTTCTAGCCATATTAATTGATATATATTAATTACATCAATTATTGAAAGAGAGGTACTGAATTCTCTAACTAAAATTGGGCTTTTGTCTATTCCTCCCTTCAGTTATACAAGTTTATATTTTGCCTGTATTGAAGCTCTGTCATTGGGTACACAAGCATTTAGGATTATTATATCCTCTTGTTGATTAGATATTTTGTCATTATGAAATGATTTGTCCTAGTAAAATTTTTATATATCATAGCCACTCCATTTTCCTTTTGACCAGTTTTAGCAAGTGTATATATTCACACACACAATACATGCATATATATACACACATATGTATATATACATTATATATATATATATATATAGTGTGTGTGTGTGTGTCATCTACATATAGATGTGATTTTAAACCTTCAAAAAAGTTATAAAGATAACAATGTTCCCATATACTCATCACTCATCTTCCCATAGTGTAGCAGTATGCATAGGCTTGGTCAATTTTATCAAAATTAACAATGATTCTAATTAAACTACAGACTGTATGGAGATCTTTCCAATTATTTCATTACTAACTTAAAGTTTCAGAGTCCCCTAAGACCACTGTTACTAGAACTCACAGAATTCTGAAAAGTCATTCTATACTCACTTGCTGCAGAGACAGCCTGGAAGAATCAAGACACATAGGGCAGTGTAGGGGAGACCAGGCCGCAAGCTTCCAGTTGTACTTTCCTAGCAGAATCATGAAAATAGTACTTATTTCTACCAGCAATGACGCATTGTCATAAATGGAATATTGCCAACCAGGTAGCTTACCTGATTCTTGGTGTCCAGAGTTTTTAAAGAGTTGATCTCAGACATGACTGGGTGCCTGCCTGCATTGTTGACTTTAATCTCCAGCCCTTCCAGAGGTTAAGCTGATGCTGCATGGCTCAAGGTCCCCAGGTAATCAGAGACATACTTAGAAGACATGACATTGCAAGGACTTAGAGGTTATCTCCAAGGAGCCAAGGAAAAAGAGCCAAACCTTCATTGAGTAAGATTGATCTTTTACTGTACTCTGACCTTTTTTCTGTTCCAGCATCCAGTCCAAGATATTATATTTCACCTAGCTGTCATGTTTCCCTAGTCTGTTCTAATCTGTGTAGCTCATCTTTCATGACCTTGACAATACTCATGTATACTGTAGAATGTCCCTCACTTTGAGTTTGTCTGATGTTCTATTATGAAAAGATTGAGTTATGGATTTGGAAAATGAATATGATAGAAGCCATGTGCCCTTCTCATTGCATTATTTCAAATGATAGATGATATCAACATGATTTATTAGTAGTGATGTTAACCTTTATCACTTTATGCTAGTGTTTCCTGAGTTTCTCTGTAAAGTTACTGTTTTAGTCAGCTTTGCATTGCTGTGACCAAACTACCTGACAAGAATAGCTTACAGGAGAAGTTTACTTGGGGCTCATAGTTTCAGAGGTCTCTGCCTATAGATGGCCAACTATGCTCTGTGCCCAAAGTGAGGCAGCATTATGGCAGAAGGGTCCCCATAGGAAAGGTGCTCAGTTCATGGTGTGGTCAGGAAGCAGAGGGTGGGGCAGGGGGCCACAGGGAAGAAGCACCCTTCCAGGGCATACCCTCAGTGACCCAACTCCTTCAGCCATGCCCTACCTACCTATAGTTTCCACCCAGTCAGTCCATTCAAACTAGGATGGGCTGATTAGGTTCCAGCTCAAACAATCCAATCACTTCACCTTCTAATATTCCTGCATTAACAAAGGAGCTTTTGAGGGTCACCTCATCCAAACCATAGCAATTATTTTTCCTCTTTCCAGATAGTTTTTGTGGTATTGGGGATCAAACCCAGGACTTGGCATGTGCTAGGCAAGCACCCTACCACCGAGCTATACCCCAACCCTTCTTTCCATACTTTTTTAATGGAAGCAAGTCAAAGTCCTGCTCACACCAAAAGGGAATGAAATAAAATTCCACCTTCTGTGTGGAATGTCAAAGAGTTTGTAGTTATATGTTAACACTATCATAGGGTTGCTAAGTGGCCAAGGAAAAATATTAAAGATCTTCCCTTCCAAGTGTCTGCCATGACCTTTGCACATCCTTGATGGAACATCTAAAGAATGCTGACTTCTCGGTGGGTTTGGCTCACTCACTAGAACTCAGAGAGTCATCCACTTATCTCAAGGCCATCACTCCCTCCCTTCCAGGATCTGGCTGGTCCTTGGAGGGATGATGTGTCCTTAAGGGATCGCTAGGTTACACAGATTGTTAGCACAGAGCTTTCTTTATTCTAACTTGTATTTAAGGAGCCCCACTGGGAGTAAGACTTTGGAGTCTCACCCATGGAGAGGACGCTCTGCTGAGGACTTCCAAGTTGGGACCCTGAAAAGCTGCCCCAGGACTCCCCAGGTACATGACTTCAGGTGTTGGTGTTTCCCCTATATGGTGATGTATATGTATTTTCTTCTCTTTCTCTTTCACCTATAACCTTTGTTCTTTTTTTTTTTTTTTGTGGTACTGGAGATTGAACTCAGGGGCACTCGACCACTGAGCCACATCCCCAGCCCTATTTTGTGTTTTATGTAGAGACAGGGTCTCACTGAGTTGCTTAGCATCTCGCCATTGCTGAGGCTGCTTTGAACTCGCGATTCTCCTGTCTCAGCCTCCCTAAGTGCTGGGATTACAGGCGTGAGCCACCACATTCAGCTTCACCTTTGCTCTTGCTTCCATATTATTATAAAAATAAACACTATCTGGGCTGGGGTAGTGGCTTAGTGGTAGAGTGCTTGCCTAGCATGCGTGAGGCACTGGGTTTGATTCTCAGCACCGCATACAAAGAAGTAAAAATTAAAAGGTCCATTGACAATTAAAAAAATAAAACACTATCTTGTATAAAGAGGGTATCTTTATTGTCTATTGGATCAGACCTGCCAAATTCAGCAGCTGCACACATACATAATGCTGTCATGTTACAAGAGGCAAGTGCAGTGGTGTGTACCCATAGTGTCAGCTACTCAGGAGGCTGAGGTGGGAGAATAGCTTGAGTCCATGAGTTAGAGCCAGTCAGGACAACACAGTGAGACCCCATCTTAATCAATAAACAACCACATGGGAATACATAGGAATTGCTTTGAAGTTATACAGGGAACCTGTTTCTCCTTTAAGTTTTGCATGGTAGTTTTAGCATTTATCAGTGAATCTTGCCTTCAGTAACTATTGCTGTTTTGTTCAAATAGTGATTTCTTTTTATTTCCCTCATTGCTTTCACATTTGTTAATTGGGATTCTGTAAAGGAAGGTTTGTCTTTTCTCTTGCATTCTTTCATTCATTCAATCAATCTTTTATTTATATTAGTATGGATGCATGGATATCTATTTTATTCTTTGTATTATGATCCAATACAACATTATTATGTGGCACAAGTTGTTATAGGTTTGGCCATTGTTAGATCTTTCAGGTTGACTTGTGTCACTATTTCATGACCTCAATCCTTTTATTGGCAGGAAGGCACTTCCTTACTTTCTGGAACTATAAGGTAGTCCAGGCTTAGATTGTATCTTCCCTGTCCCACACCCAGAATCTGCTATTTCTTTTCCAAAGGGGCTGTTTTTCCCTTTACTAGAAAATGGTGTTTAGAAACCAAGCTGGGCTGGGTTGTAGCTCGGTGGAGTGCTTGCCTAGCATGTGTGAGGCACTGGGTTTGATTCTCAGCACCACATATAATTAAATAAAATAAAGGTTCATCAACAACTAAAAAATGTATTAAAAAATTCACCACAGTCAAGAAAATAATTCATTGATAATATGTCCATGGTTGTCCAAATGAAACCAAAAATAATTTTAAAAAGAGAAACCAAGCTAGTGACATTAGGTATGTTCTTTGCTTTTAGGCTGTCACTGCATGTACGTACTCAAATCCATGTGTATACATATATTTATTTTTATTGACTTAGCTATCTGTATTTAATTTAAAAGCATATTTAAGTACATACTAATATCTCTGACTTAAACCAGCACAGCAGGTTTCCTTCTAGTCTTCTCCCTGTCTTTGTTTATTTGTACTTCTTTCTCTGACAGTAAAGAAAAACAGTTGACTGCATTTGTGTGGTTCTGTTTTGGGCTTTTCTATTCTGTTCCACTGACCTGTGTTTCTAGCTTTTTGTCAATACCACACTTTTTAGTCAGCATTTTCACCACTGTGAACAAAAGACCTGATAAACAATTTTAGAGGTGGAAAATTTATCTGTTGCTCATGGGTTCAGAGGTCTCAATACATAGATGGTCAACTCCATTGCTCTGTGCCCGAGGTGAGGCAGAACTTCAGGGCAGAAGAACATGATGGAGGAAAGCAGCTCAGAGCATGACAATCAGAAAGCAGAGAGAATGCGTCCCTTACCATGGACAAAATATCAACCCCAAAGGCACACACCCAATGACCTACCTCCTCCAGCCACACCCTACCTGCCTACCAGTACCACCAAGTTAACCCCTATCAGGGAATCAATGTACTGATTAGGTTAAGACTCCCATAAACCAATCATTTCACCTCTAAATTTTCTTGCATTGTCTCACACATGAGCTTTTGGGGGACCTCATGTTGAAATCATAACACATACTGTCCTGAATACTCTAGCTCTACAGGGAGCCTTGAAATTGGGTAGTGTGAATTCTCCTACTTTTTCAAATTTTTTTGGCTATTCTTTTTTTTTTTTGGTACTGGAGATTGAACTCAGGGGCACTCGACCACTGAGCCACACCCCCAGCCCTATTTTGTGTTTTATGTAGAGACAGGGTCTCACTGAGTTGCTTAGCACCTCGCCATTGCTGAGGCTGGCTTTGAACTCGTGATCTTCCTGTCTCAGCTTCCCTAAGTGCTGGGATTACAGGCTTGAGCCACCACGCTTGGCTATTCTTGCTCCTTTAATTTACCATATTAATTTTAGAATCAACTTATTGGTACCTTTATTAGGATTATCCAGAGAGAACAAATATGATATAGATATATAGATATGTATGAGAGGGGATTTATTAGATAAATTGACTCATGCAATTATGGAGACTGAGAAGTCCATGACAGACCATCTGCAAGGTGAAGACCTTGAGAGGGTGGTAGACTGGCTCAATCCAGGTTCAAAGACCTGAGAACCCAGGGTAGAGATGCTATTTAACTTCTAGAGTTCAGACTAGAAAGCCTGGAATTCTGATGTTCAAGGGCAGAAAAAGTACATATCCCAGTTCTGAGGGGAGTGGGGAGAAGAGAGAGCAATTTTTCTTTTCTATCTGGGCATCTGGGCCTCCAGTCTACTGGATGGAACCTACCTACATTGTATTCTCCAGACATACCCTCACAGGCCTACCCAAAATAAAACTTTACCAGTTCTCTACGTATTCCTTAAATGAGTTGACACCTAAAATTAACCATCATAGTACCAAAAAGGGCTTGCTGGGAATTTGGGATTATGTTGCATTCATAGATCAAATTGGGGAAAATTGACAGCTATATTAAAACTTACAATCCATGAGCATGTTTATCTTTCCATTACATCAAATTTGATTTGTTTCATTGATTTTTTGAGGGGTACTGAGAATTGAACCCAGGGATGCTTAACTACTGAGCTGCATCCCAATCTCTTTTTATTTGTTATTTTGAGATATAGTCTCACTAAGTTGCTAAGGCTGGCTTTAATCTTGGGATCCTTCCACCTCAGACTCTGGAGCCACTAGGATTACAGGTGTGTGCCACCATGCCTGGTTAATTTATTTTTTTTATTTTTCAGCATACAGACCCACACACATATATGCAATTAATATATGTCAAATATATTCATTTTGCTGATATTATATTGATCAAAGAAAAAATTTCAAGTGAAACTAGAAAATAAACAAATGAAAACAGGAAAATTTATGGGATGTAATTATATCATCATTCAGAGGAAAATATACAAGGTGTAAATGCTTATATTTAAAAAATAAGAGCTACTCCCTCCCCATCCTATGCCGTGCCTTCTCTCCTCAGACCTCTGACCACCCTGTCCCCTGAACCTGGTCCTCCTCAGCCCCTAAATCCCTACTGCCTACTTCCTAGCTCCCACAAGTCTACAAGCCTCTACCCCACCCCTCCACCCAAAAAGTAAAGTAAGAAAGAACTATAGACAGTAACCTAGTCTTCTATCATAAGAAACTAGATAAACAAGAGAAAACAAATACCAGATATACCAGATTGGAGAATGAGAAAAAATAGAACACAAAATCACGAAAGCAAAAGTTGTTCTTTGAAAAGATAAAAAGAATTCCAAAACCTCTAGCTAAAGTGACCAAGGCAAAAAGAAAAGACTCAAATTACCAAAATCAGGAATGAAAATAATCACTACTCACCTTATGGAAATTAAAGGATCATATGGAAATACTATAAATATCTGTATACCAACAAATTAGATAATTTAGAGAAATATAAACATTTTAGAAATAATCTACCAAACTTAATTCTATAAGCAATGGAGGACTGAGATATGCCTCAGTGGGTGGAGCACTTGCCTAGCATGCATGGGGCCCTTGGTTCAGATCCCAGCACTGAAAAAATAAGAAGAAATAAAGATATTTTGGATTCCTGTGTAACATGAAAAGTGATGAAATTAGCCTGGCAGTGATCTCTCCTCCATGAGGGTCTGATCATTCTCCTGGGTGTCTTAGCCATAGTTACTCTTGTCTGATATCACCTAATATAGAGAGGATTTCATCCAAAATTCTATCACTACAATTAATTGAGGCATCCGCTGGGGTGGACTGTTTCTAAAAAGAATTCTTAGTTTGTTCTATGGTTTGGGTATGTCCTGCGTGTACACTGGGTTAAGTTTATCCAGGTAAGTTTTCCAAAGATGAATATAGAATTTCTTCCTATAACTGTGTGAAAACTAGAAAATGTCTATGCCTATGTCATGTTAGGTCTGAAAGTGAAAGTCAACTGTGAAATTATTTCATGGGTAGGTATATTTTTAACACTATTCTCAAATCTTAAAATTGTCAATTGATTCTAATATATACAGCAAATTGCTAGGTTGTTCCATGCATGTGTATGCTTTGGAACCTGGCTCCACAGCCATCCCATGAGTGCCTGTGCCTCAAATAGCACCACAGAAGCACACCTATGTCTTGGACATCAAAGCTTCAGCTTGGACAACAGAGCTGTGCTCATCTTGCACATGCCCATGCTCCTACCCCTGACTGTGGTTGATCCACAGCACCCACACCACACATGCCACCACCACCACTGCAGAAGACGTAACCACACATCAGACACTCCCACCAGTGCTGCATCAGGAGCACCCATGCCTTAAACTCTTTCCACTGTCATAGGAGGTGCAGATGAAACCCAGATTTTGGATCCAAAGTCATTCTACACATACACACCCATGCTCCTGGCTCTCTGGCCACTCCTATGTGCATGCATGTAGTAGACACAATTAATCTAGCACAGGGATACTCCATGTGAGAAGTCTTCTGACCATACCACCAAAGGGATTTCTTTTCCTTTGTCATCCACCTTCTCCCAGGTTCCTGTTCTTAAACACAGCTGGTATCTTCAATATTACTAAAAATACCAGAGAAGCAAACACATCAAGATACTTAGTATTTTTGCCAATGCCCTAATATCTGGTTTTGCATGCTATTCAGATTACAAATACGATCTGTTCTGTTAGTTTTCACTTGGGAAAACTTGACCCTTGAATTAGACGCAGAGTACACATTCTGATCATTATTATTCTATTTTCGTGTGGCATGGTGTCCCAAGTGAGGCCTCCAAACTCCTAAATGCTACTGCACAGCCACTGTCCTTTCAGATGAACTGACACTAAACTGCTCTTGATGGAATATGAAGAATAGACATTTGTTCAACTACAGATCATTTTCTCCATACTGTCCTTAAATCAGTGGAACCTGAACGATGGTAATAATCTGAATTCCACAGAATAATGCTCCGTGACTAATCTCACCTGTGCTTGGCCAAAAGGAATGAGTCAAAAACCATCTCGAGGGTGAGGAGAGTGAAAATCAGCTCAGAGTGAGAAAGAATAAAGTTAGCATTGCTGTTAATTGGTTTAGGATGACAGGCACATGTAAGATAATTTCAATGTTAACAGGAAATGTTCCAAAGTCAAGCAGAAGCTGTAAAATGCCATAAAGAGACCCTACTCACTTCCTTTCAGTGACTCCTGGTTTATTATCAATGATGTCTCAAGACCCACTTTGCTCATCCATTACTGGGGATTTTCAATTGCTACACTGCCCTTGTTATTACAGTTAGAGCTGCATCCACGTGTCCACCTTACATATACTCAATGCTTCACTCCCACCGTAAAAGTCCACCTGTGAGTCCCACTTCTCCATCCTTCTTCCTAACCACTGGGTCCTTGCCAACAAGGCACACTCTCCATAGACTCCACAAACAGCCCTTGCAGCCTCTTTTGGTCTGATTCTCTTTTCTCCTGTCCTCACACACACGCTCATCTATGGTCCCCCTCAGTCTATCTAATTCTGTAAAGCACGGCTCTTCTCATCCCCCTATAGGTCAGTCTGGTTCTCCTTAGGCCCACCCAATCACTAGTGGATTGGAGGTTAAGGGCGGTTGGGGGGGGGGGGCATCGCAGGACAGCGGGAATGTCAGGGTGGAGTCCATTGTCAGAATTAGGCAGGTTGATCTTGGGCCACCTGCCAGGGTCTAACTCAAACATTGTATTTCTGCTCACACTAATTAGCCAAGCGTACTGGCGCAAGCCTGTAACCCCAGCACTTAGGGAGGCTGAGACAGGAGGATCGCGAGTTCAAAGCCAGCCTCAGCAACGGCGAGGCACTAAGCAACTCAGTGAGACCCTGTCTCTACATAAAACACAAAATAGGGCTGGGGATGTGGCTCAGTGGTTGAGTACCCCTAGTTCAATCCCCAGTACCAAAAAAAAAAAAAGTGAGGTACATCGAGGCGCTGTATTGAGGGGGAACGCTCTACGTGGAGGGCGGGCCATGTAGGGCATTCTACGTAGTGAGTGGTTACGTTCTACGGTGGTGGGGGCGTTCTACGTGGTAGGCGGGGCATGCAGGGCGTTCTAAGTGGTGAGCTGTTGGCGTCCAGAGCTCAGAACTTGGGTTTCTTCTCAGGCCTGTGTTTCACTACTAGGTATGTGCGCGCTAGACTTGGCACCAGTGTTGCCCGGCTTTGAAGAACTCAAGTTATGGTGACAAAGACCTGACTTCTAACGTTTGTGGGTTATTGGCACCTTATCCTTTGCCTTTCGGTGTTACCATTTTCTTCTCATTTATTTTTTGGGGGAGGCAGTGTGCCGGGGATTGAACTCAGAGGCACTCGACCACTGAGCCATATCCATGGCCCTATTTTTTTTTTTTTGTATTTTATTGAGAGACAGAGTCTCACTGAGTTGTTTAGTGCCTCGCTTTTGCTGAGGCTGGCTTTGAACTCGTAGCCCTCCTGCCTCAGCCTCCCGATCCCCTGGGATTACAGGTCTGCGACACCGTGCCTGGCTCCATATTCTTATTAGTGGTGAAGATGGTAGTTACCTGAGCATGGGTAAAGAGCATTGAGTTCTGCAGGCCCACTGAAAAGGAGTTATGGGTTTTATGGGGGTGAGAAAGGACCATCCTGATTGGGGGAAGATAGCTTTGTGGTGATAAAAATAATACCATTTGTTCTCTTAGGCACTACCACGATCCTGAGTACTGAGTACTTTACTCGTGCTAACAACGTATCAGGTGAGTACTATCATCCCCATTTTATCAGTCCCAAGAAGGAGATGTGTGAAACATTTCAGGTGCTAGGCTTTTCTGCTCATCTCTGCCACACCTGCATTCACAGCCTATTTCTTTTTTTTTTTTTAATTTTTTTTTAAATATCTTTATTTTACTTTTATGTGGTGCTGAGGATCGAACCCAGTGCCTTATGCGTGCTAGGCGAGCACGCTACCACTGCGCCATAATCCCAGCCCCACAGCCTATTTCTTGTAAGTTGTTTGCCCAGCAGATACATTGAGATGGTGTGAGTACTGCCCCAGCCATAAAGCCATCTTTGTGCTTTGGCAGTTTCTGCTGTAGCTGTGGAATGGGCAGCCTGGCAGTGGGACTGCACGAAAACAA
>PVHX01033444.1:0-13105 GCA_004024805.1 Geosciurus inauris | reverse complement strand
CTTAGAGAATTTCAAGAAAACCCGGTCAGGAAGGGGAGGGGTTGGGTACAGGAAGAGAAGGCCATAGTCCTTCCTGATGGGTCAGGAAAACTCGCTGATTGACAGGAGGCGTGTCCACTAGTGACGTCACATCTGGCTTGCAGCTCTGCTGATCAGGTTCCTTATTTGGGCATCTTGGACCCTGACCAAACCTGACAGTAAGGACCTAATATAGTGCTGAGGTTGAAAGATTTCACTTTAAGGAGAAGCATCCAGTTGTGGATATCATGCATCACACAGCCAAGGAGGACATCAATCTTACAAGACTTTATTAGTCTTTAAAAAAAAAAAAAGCATGATTGTCAGTCAAGCACCTTATAATCCATTCTGAACCTCATTTTTTCCTTTTGTACATGTGACTAACCAATAATTACCTATTTTACATCTTGTGACAACTTTATTTTAATATAGAATCTCACATTTAATGTATTTTTATTGACTTCTGATTAAACCAAGTTAACTTGAATTCTGCCATTTTTAAATCTTTACTTATGAAATATTAGTTCTTCCCAGTTTATGTAATTGTGTTAATTATCTACTACATAATAAATTACTCCCAAAATTAGTGGCTTAAAACAACTAGCCGGACGTAGTGGTACGTACCTTAATCCCAGTGACTTGTGAGGCCAAGGCAGAAGGATTACAAATTCAAGGCCAGCCTCAGCGATTTTAGCAAGATCTTGCCTTAAAATTAAAATGGGCTAGGAATGTAGCTATAAATGTAACTATTTATTATCTCACAGTTTCTATATGTCAGGAGCTTGGAATCAGTTTAACTAGGTAGTTCTTAGTCAGGGTCTCTGGAAACTAGTTCTTAGCTGGAGTTCCAATCATCTAAAGACTTGGCTAGAGCTGAAGGGCCTGTTTTAAATCTCTCAAATGTGGCCAATGACAAGAGGCCTTAGTTCCTCACTGCATGTGCCTCTCCATGAGGAAGCTTAAGTATCCATCCTCACATGACAACTGGCTTCTTCCAGAACAAGTACTGCAAGAAAAAGCAAGAGCCAAGCACGGTGGTGCACGCCTGTAATCCCAGCACTCAGGAGGCTGACGCAAGAGGATCAAGAGTTCAAAGCCAGCCTCAGCAACTTGGCAAGGCCTTAAGCAACCCAGCAAGATTCTTTCTCTAATAAAATATAAAAAGAGGGGCCTGAGGATGTGGCTCAGTGGTAGAGCACGAGAAAGAAAGAGCAAGAGAAGCCTAGTTCTCAGAAGCCTGACACTTCACTTTTACCACATTCTATTTTCATTCTGTAGTATTCTCTGACATTAATGAAAGTGGATGCTGTATCCCAAGCCAACCTCTAGGGGATGCTGGTGCTTGAATTATTTCTGCTTTTCTTGTCCTTCTCAGTCTTTTTTCTTTTTTGGAGAAGGCATGGGAGTAGCGTGTAGGGTATTAAACCCAGGGCCTCATGCATGCTAAGCACAAGCTCTACCACTGAGTTGAACTAAGTTGTTATTTTTTTTTCCCCGTTAATTGAACCCAGGGTGCTCTATCACTAAGCCACATCGCTAGCCCTTTATGTTGTGTTTGTTTTGAGATAGGGTCTCACTAAGTTGCTGAGTCTTGAACTTGCAATCCTCCTCCCTTAGCCTCTGAAGTCATTGGATTACAGGAATGTGCCACCGCACCTAACAATGAGCTGAGCTCTACCCCAGTTCTCAGGCCTTTCTTTGATGGAAGTAATAGGGGTGAGACAGAAGACTAATTAAAGATAGACTCTGACATAAAAAGATTAGTGAGAAGATTCTTAAAACCACAAGCTTTATTTTTCAGATATTAGAAATAAGACAGAAAATCCTAGGTAGCACTGAACCAAAAACCCCATGCTGTGTAGATTTTAATTTTCGTTATCCTCTCTCTTTGCAGCAACTATAGTTTCTCAACAGATGGCTTCAGTGGCTCAGGAGGCAGTGGTAGCCATGGTTCCTCTGTGGGTGTCCAGGGAGGTGTGGACTGGATGAGAAAACTGGCTTTCCGCTACCGAAAAGTGAGAGAAATTTATGATAAGCATAAAAGCAACGTGGGTGGTAAGTGTGGCATACAATCGTCTAATTCTTTTTCTTCCTGATTTCCTATTTTCCTTTCCAGGGATTCCTTAGATACCACTGGCAATAGCTTATTAATTTATTCCACAGCAGCTTGATAACTCTATTTAAAAAAAAACAACAGATGTGATTGATTCTTCCCCTTTGGGAAAGAAGCTCTGCACTTCTAATGCTTAGAATAATAGAGAAAGTGCTGCGTTTCTAATTTCTCTTGGCATAATTTTGGAAAGTTCTCTTGTTCTCTTTAGACAGATGACATTGTGTGTGTGTGAGTGTGTGGTGCTGGGGATTGAACCCAGGGCCTGTGCATGCGAGTCAAGCACTCTACCAACTGAGCTATATCCCCAGCCCAACAGATGACTTTTTAAAGGAAATGATTTACATAGATTATGTTTGATGACATGTTTTTATTCTTGAGTCACAACCATTGTCAATACTAGTTAATAGGGTGCTGGATTTTGGAGAGCTAATTTCTGTAACCATCATGACAAGTCAAGTAATAGAACTAGTTACTATGTTTGTAGTGGATGGAAAACTAGTTGTAGAATTACAGGTTGGCAGTTTTTTTTATTTGTTCTAAGATTGGCAGTTTTTAATGTGTTGTAATTTGAAAGACATTGGCAATTATTTTTGCCCAAAAATATTACAAATGTCATGTGCAACTATGCCTAAAAATCTGTTATTTGGAATTGATTAAATACATTGTTCAAATTAGAAGAGACATTAGTGATCTAATCTAAATACCTCATTTGGCAGTTGAGAAATTAACATTCATCATAGAGGTAAGGGGGCGGGGGGCATATCTATGATCATGTAGCAACTTAGTGGCCCTGCCACGTCCCCTGACTTTTGGTCCAGTGCACTTCATGCCATTCCTTTTTGAGTGAGGTACCCTTTTTGAGAAAATATTTAAACCTGTGACCCGTCCCTCACAAAAGTATACACATAAACTGGGCACAGTGGCATATGTCTGTAATCCCAGTGACTTGAGAAGGACTGAGACAGGAGGATCAAGAGTTCAAAGCCAGCCTCAGCAATGGCAAGGTACTAAGCAACTCAGTGAGACCCTGTCTCCACATAAAACACAAAATAGGGCTGGGGATGTGGCTCAGTGGTGAAGTGCCCCTGAGTTCAATCCCTGGTACCAAAAAAAAAAAAAAGCACACACAAAAATGTTGAAAGAAGTTTTAGGAATTACATAGACTGGAGGTGTTATGTTAACTTTTCATCACTATGACAAAACACCTGAGAAAATCAGGTGAAAGGAGGAAAGATTTATTTTGGCTCACAGTTTCAATCTGTAGTTAGCTGGTTCCATTGTTCCTGGGCTTGTGGTGAGGCAGTACATCATGGCAGAAGGTCATGGAAGAGCAAAGCTGCTCATCTTGGAACAGCCAGGAAGCAGAGATAGAGGAAGGGGCCAGGGACAAGATATACCCCTAAGGACACACCCCCCAGAACCCACTCCCTTCAACAAGGTACCACCTCCCAGTTTTCACCACCTCCCACTGTGTCATTCATATATAAATCCATCCATGTATTAATCCATTGATGAGGTCAGAGCCATCATGATCCAATCACTTCTCAACAGCCCCACTTTTTTTGATATCAGGGACAGAATCCAGGGGCACTTAACCACTGAGCCACATCCTCAGCCCTCTTTTTTTATTTTTTTAATATCTTTAGTTATAGATGGACTTAATATCTTTATTTTGTTTATTTTTATTTGGTGCTAAGGATCAAACTCAGTGCCTCACATGTGCAAGGCAAGTGCTCTGCCACTGAGCCACAACCCCAGCCCCCTCAGCCCTCTTTTGCATTTTATTTAGAGACAAAGTATCACTAAGTTGCTTGGGGGTCTCATGGAGTTGCTGAGGCTGTCTTTGAACTTGTGATCCTCCTGTCAGCCTCCTGAGCTGCTGGGATTACAGGTGTGTGCCACTGCGCCCAGCACGGCCCCACTTCTAACACTGCTGCACTGGGGACCACACCTTCAGCACATGAGGTTTTGGAGGACATTCCAGATTAAAACCACAATAGGTATAGTCTTCTAGTCAATAGTCTTCGTACTACACTGTGTTGCCTTACAGAATGGTCAAAGTAGAGACAGAGCTTTGAAGTTCATTTTGGTTCATTCTTGTTACACCTCTCTTAATCCACATAAAAATTATGGGCTTCCAGATTTTAGAAATCTAATTTCCTTTTTTCAGATTTCCCTTTTTATTATATCTTCTCATGATGCACCCAGTACTTTTTATTTTGGCAACTCTAAATCTTTTTACTTTTCTTCTTTCATATGCATTAGCCTCTGTTAGTTTTTCTGTGCAACTTAAGTCTATGATCCTTTCCTTGCCCCAGTGCCTAGACTGAGTTTCTTTTCTCTCTCTTTTTTTTAAAATATTTTTTTAGTTGTAGATGGACACAATACCTTTATTTATTTATTTTATGTGGTGCTGAGGATCGAACCCAGTGCCTCACACATGCGAGGCAAGCACTCTACCACTGAGCCACAACCCCAGCCCCTAGACTTAGTTTCTTGAAGAAAATGATGCAACCTTCCATCAGAGTTCCCTGGGCCTTCTTTGGAGAATGGAAGTGTATGTTTTGTTACAGCATAATTTAACAAAAGTGCCATATCGTATCTTAGTTAGGCATATGGTACTAGTTTTGTTGTTTTGTTTTATCCAGAATGTTAGATGAGAGAGTCATCTAACTCTAGGCTTGCATTGTGAAACCATCAATTTGAAAATAAATCATACTTCTAGTTCCTCTCAAAAAATGCCTTCTGTGTTATGGAATATTGTTAATAGAATGCAGGATTTTTTTTCTTTTTTTAACCTTCACTACAAAAAATTCTGAGCCAGACTTGCTATTTGAATATTGTAACTCGGGTGTCTAATGACATGCTTCTATCATATGAGTTCTATTTTGTTTTAATTATGTAGTCTTAGGCAGTGTTTTAGTTTCTTATCAACTGCAGTTATTTCAGAAATGAGTAAAGTACAGAAAAATGGTTATTCAACCTGGAGTCTTGACTGGCATGTTCTGAAGCAGATGAAATTGAAGTCACCATGAAGTTGTGGTGGTGGAAAGACTGCCTGAGACCGTAAGCTCTTAACTTCCTGTGTAATGTTAGGTAGGCTATATTTGCCCATTGGGCTTTGGTTTCTTTAGAAAGAGATTAAAAATATAAAAACTTCCAGCTATAATACTAATTTCTCCATCTTTGGTTCTTTATATCCAATTTTGAAGCAGTGCTACTCAAGTGTGGTCTTTCATTCTGCATATTATATAGTTGGTGATGAAAGAAGGAGCTTATATCAGAATCTAATTGTGCTGTTTCTACCAGGTGATCTTGTTATTGTGGTCCCTAGCAAAAATTTTGATGAAGAAAGTCAAAATGACATTTTTTTTTGGTACTGGAGATTGAACTCAGGGGCACTCGACCACTGAGCCACATCTCCAGCCCTATTTTGTGTTTTATGTAGAGACGGGGTCTCACTGAGTTGCTTAGCGCCTCGCTGTTGCTGAGGCTGGCTTTGAACTCGCGATCCTCCTGTCTCAGCCTCCCTAAGTGCTGGGATTACAGGCTTGTACCGCCGTGCCCAGCTTCAAAATGACATTTTGAATAGTGCGACTCTAAGATTGCCCCAGGAAGAGAAATATATTACTGTAGGGCCTCACACTATTTCTTTTCTTTCTCTTTCTTTTTTCCTTTCTTTCTTTTTCTATGGACACAATACCTTTATTTATTTATTCTTATGTGGTGCTGAGGATTTAACCCATTGCCTTATACATACTAGGCAAGTGCTCTACCACTGAGCCAAAACCCCAGCCCCGCCTCACACTACTTCTAAAATGAATTTGTAATTTGCTTTTTCAGTATCAGGAAGTGTATGATGTCAGATGATAAATATGTCACTTTTGTTTCCAAAGGCCTCCTCAGTCCCCAGAGAAAGGAAGCACTACAGAGATTAAGAGCAGAAATTGAAGTTTTAACTGATTCCTGGTTAGGAACTGCATTAAAATCCTTACTTCTCATCCAATCCAGGTATGGAAATGATTCTTTTAGGTCTCATCCTCTCAGAGAGACACTCTTTCCTATCCTGGTCCCATATAACCCATTTCCTAAAATAAGGTTTGGAATAGGGATGGTGTTTAAATAAATGAAATACTTAGGTTAGGTGGGAGGCAAGGTCATTTTATATTAATAGCATACCCTAGAGGTTTTTTGTTGTTGTTGTTGTTTAAGAATTTAACCTTTATTTTTATTTGTTTTTTATGTGGTGTCAAGGATCAAACCTGTGCCTCACCCATGCTAGGCAAGTGCTCTACCACTGAGCTACAGCCCCAGCTCACACCCTAGAGTTTTAAGAGAACATTTATATGTGAAATCCTTTTTTTTTTTCCCTCTTGGTTTTTGTTCACAAACTAAAACTATAAACTCCAGCCCAGGAGACAGAAAATCAAAGAATACAAGAAGGAGGCATATCACAAATATCCTACATACAGAAAGTTTCAAGAAGTATACCTAGACCCACTTAAGAAGGAAAGATTCAAAAGAAAAAGGGTACATTAAGCAGATTGAGAAGATACCAGCTTGAAGATTAAGACTAGGAAATAAATGCAGCCATATCTGTACCAATATGTTATTGCTCCTTCTCTCAAAGCAATAATTCCAAATCCACAACCAAATAAACAGTAAAACTGACACTGAGGGATCAATTTCCAGTGAAAGCAAAGGACTCATGGAATTACTCTGTGTTCTGGAATCTGAGTAGCTGTTGTGTGAAGAGCAAAGAGAATTTAAATCATTTCATTTATTGGCTAAATTATATTTAGATTAAATAGAACACTAAGTGAGAACTCTGTTGTTAATTTGTTTTATGAAGTATGGTATCAGTGACTTGAGTTAGTGGTATTTGCTCACAAGTTGCAGTGACGTGCAGCATGGTCAGCAGGGAAATAAGTCACGAATGAAGTTGCTTCTTTTTGTTTACTGAGAGACAAAACAAAACAAAATGATATCTCTGCCCTTTGATGTAGAAAATAAAACCTGAGCTGAGTACAGTGGTGCATGCCTGTAATCCCAGCTACTCAGAAGGCTCAGGTAAGAGGATTGCAAGTTCAAGGGCAACCTCAGCAACATAGGGGAACCCTACCTCAAAAAATAAAAAGAGCTGGGAGTGTAACTCAGTGGTAAAGCACTCCTGAATTTAGTCCCTAGAACCAAAAGAAGTTTTAAGAGTATTAACCAGTAGTTCCAGTCCCTTTGAGATTAAAGTTTAATAGTTAAATCCTAAAAAGTCGGCCCATTTGAATTCTTGCTCCCAAGTTGGTTTAGTTTCACTTTTTTCTTTTCCTTCTTGTTCCCTTCTAGAAAGAATTGTGTGAATGTTCTGATCACAACCACCCAGCTGGTTCCAGCCCTGGCCAAGGTTCTCCTATATGGACTAGGAGAAATATTTCCTATTGAAAACATCTATAGTGCTACCAAAATTGGTATGGTTTCTTTTCTCTTTATCATCACTGGCTTTACAATAAAACTTTCTACTATTTGTATATTATTTACCAGTTTATCTGTGAGACATTTTGTATGTAATATCCATACAACAGTTGTCTGGCATTTCCAATGAGGTGGTTGAGGCTTGGCAGTTATACTGCTTACTCAAGAACTCATAGCTAATAATTTACATGAATATGCTTCTTTTTTAAATCATATTTGAAAGAATGTAATTTCTAGCTTAGAAATCTTTTTTTTTTTTTTTTGCATCATTCCAAGTTTCGCTTTTTCTCAGAGTAAATAGCATGATAGAAAAAGCACTGGATTAAAAATTAAGGACTAGGGCTGGGGTTATGGCGCAGTGGTTGCGTGCTCGCCTAGCACGCGGGAGGCACTGGGTTCGATCCTCAGCACCACATAAAAATAAAATAAAGATATTGTGTCCACCTACAACTAAAAAATAAACATTTAAAAAAAAAAATTAAGGACTAAATTGTATACTTCAATATGGTTAAAATCTCTTGCACCCAGTAGGATGACTGTTACCAAAAACCAGAAAATAACAAGTGTTGAAAAGGATGTGGAAAACTTGAAACTGGTACGCTGTTGGTGAGATTGTAAAATGATGTAACTGCTATGAAAAACAGTATGATGGTTCCTCAAAAAAATTAAAAATAAAACTACCATATGATCCAGCCGTCCCACTTCTGGGTAAATATGCAAAAGAATTGGGGCTCAGATTCTTGAGTTGTGGCCAAATATCCAGAAGCAGAGTCTCAAAGAGATATTTACACACCCATTTTCAAAGCAGTGGCACTCGTAACAGCCAAGAGGAGGAAGCAAATCAGATGTCCCATCAGTGGATGGATAGATAAGCAAAATGCATTGTGACCATAATCACTGAACTATTACTTGGCCTAAAAGGAAAAGGAACCCTGTCGCATGTTGCAACATGGGTAAACCTTGAACATATTATAGGAAGTAAAATAAGACAGTCACAAAAAGAAAATATGATTCCATTTATAAGTAGCTAGAGTAGTAAAATTCTTAGGAACAAAATAGAACATTGGTTACTAGAGATTGGGGGAGGAAGAAAATAGGGAGTTGTCTAATGGGTTAGAATTTTAGTTTTGCATGATGCAAAGTTCTGGAGGTCTGTTGGACCACAGTGCACTAACACTACATTTAAAAAATGACTAAGTGGGGGACTGGGATTATAGCTCAGTGGTAGAGCACTTGCCTAGCAGGTGTGAGGCACCGGGTTCGATTCTCGGCACCACATATAAATAAAATATAGGTCCATTGACAACTAAAAAAATTTTTTAAATAAATAAATAAAAATAAAATGATTAAGTGGTGAATTTTATGTGTTTTTGTACCACAATCTAAAAGATTTTTTAAATGTTAAATTAGTAAATTTTATGGTGTTATTGTTTTTTAGCAATACTGAGGATTGAACCCAAGGAGAAATTTTATGTTATTCTTTTTTTTTTTTTAATATTTTTTTGTAGTTGTAGGTGAACACAGTATCTTTATTTATTTTATGTGATGCTGAAGATCAAACCCAGTGCCCCAAACATGCGAGGCAAGCGCTCAACCGCTGAGGCACAACCCCAGCCCTATACTTTTTTTTTTAAAAGATGGGTTCTCACTATGTTGCACATATTTTACCACAGTTTTTTTGAAAGAAAATAAAAAGGAAGGACTACGATTCAAGTCTCAGTCCCCCATTTACTAGCTCTTACTCTATGCAAATTGTCTTATTTCTTGATATATTCAGTTTTCTCATACAAAATGAGAATTTATGACTGAAGTCATAAAAATCAATAAGTGAACAAATTGACACCAGGTTTACATAAATCAAGTTGTGGAGTTGAGAAAGCAACAGACCATCCCCACTCATGTGCTGCACATGGTCTGTGGAAAGAGTAGTGTGACAACCACCCCATTTTCCCATCCCTTTTGGTCTTAGTGTGTGGTCCCTTCTTCCCTATTGTAGCAAAGGAACTGGCCTAGGAGTTTAAAGATGAGTTGTGAAGCTGGGTGTGATGGTGCACGCTTGTAGTCCCAGCAGCTGGGGAGGCTGAGGCAGGAGGATTACAAGTTCAAAAACCAGCCTTAGCAACTTAGCAAGGCTCTAAGCAACTTAGTGAGAACCTGTGTCAAAATTAAAAAATAAAAAAGGCTGGGCTGGGGTTGTGGCTCAGTGGTAGAGCACTTGCCTCACACGTGTGAGGCACTGGGTTCAATCCTCAGCACCACATAAAAATTAATTAATTAATTAAATGTATTTTTAAAAGTAAATGAGTGAGGGCTGGAGATGTAGCTCAGTGGTAGACCCCTTGCCTAACACATGTAAGGCTCTAGATTCAGTCCCCAGAGTTTAGTGAATAAACTAAATTATAACTTCAACAACACCTGTGAAGTGTGAAAGGCTTAGTGTGAAAAACAGTGTTGAACACAGAAAACACATTACAGTTAACGTAGATATGTTTAACATTTATATGAACATTTTAAATGTTTGTATTTTTTAGTGGTACATAGTAAATTCTAAATAAATCTATAATATCTTATTGTTTTAATCCAAAGCAACAGTAAAATGTTAAGGGCTTTTTGTTTTTGTTTTTTGACACTAGGGATTGTACCCAGGGGCATTTTACCATTTAGCTACATCGCAGTCCTTTTTGAAGCAGAATCTCATTAAGTTGCTGAGGCTGGCCTGGAACATACGATACTCCTGCCTCAGCCTCCTGAGTCACTGGAAATACAGGCTTACACCACCATGGCTGGCTTTTGTTTTTGGTACTGGGGATTGAACCCAAAGACACTTCACCACCGGTCCTTTTTTATTTTTCTGAGACAGGGTCTTGCTGAGTTGCTGAAGGTCTCGCTAAGATCTGAGGCTGTCCTCAAACTTGCGATCCTCCTGTCTCATCCTCCCAATTCACTAGGATTACAGGTGTTGTTGAAGTGTTAAGATTTGACAAAACTGAGTTATTAGTAGGTTGTTTAGTTAGTTACTACCAATTACGTACTGCTTTGGTTTTTTATTCTCCATACTTTTTCATGTGGTTGAATATTCTGTTTACAAAGGACAGGGTAGGGGGAAATGGACCTCAAAACTCCCTTCAGATATAGCCGTTGTTACTACTACTTGACTGTGCACTTCATAAGAACCCAGAGCACTCATTTTGAACTTCCCACACCTGAGAGGTAAATTTTCTGTAGTCCTCGTTAGACCAAGTCCTGGCACCCACAAGCTCATCAAACTAATGGAAATGATTTTATTCTCTCTGACAGTAACTGTGTTTGGTGATTTTCCTCCGCCTCAGTTCACCCACAGCTAACTTGCAGAGCTGCAGTGGGATCTGATGCCATGGTAACTGCAGTAGGAAGTTTGAGGCTTTCCTTCACAGAACTGTGAAATGGGAGAAAGGAGATGCTCCTCTGAAATGATTTGAAAATTATGATTTCTCTTAATGCTCATTCTGTGATCTTAGACATTATAGACAATTCTCAGAGTCATTTCTGGAAATGTCAGAGTGTTCTTGATAGAGAAAACCTAGGAACTAATATTCTCCAAAGGCTTGGTTGGTCTCGCAGTTCACCACGCTCAGTTCCTGGACTTTTGTTAAACTTACTATCCTCTTTCCTCCTAAGCAGGAAAGCTCATGCCCAGAATTGTTCTGAGAATGTAAATACAAGTATTTTACCAACTTTATTGGATCATTTTTTTATGTATGTAGCTACTTCTTTACTTTGAGCTAATAACTCTCTTAATCTTAGTACTTTTAGAGGGGACGTTCATTTACAAACATTTCATTCTTGATCAGTGCATGCCAGGAGAGTGATAATTTCTCTGGGTCCTTGTCCCTAAATATGAGATTTGTTTTGCTAGGTCTTAAGAAAAAGTCTGAAATCAGACTCAAGTTCTTTTCCATAGACAGATCACATTAGACGGTGAGTGTGGAGACCTGGCTTGATTTGTAAAGGTGTAATGGTTCTCTTTAACACCTTGAATGTAATAAGTATTCATTATTAGTTGAATTATTTAATGTTTCAACTAAATCAGGGCTCAATACATGAACTACAGTCCTTCATTAAATCGTGAGATTAATATGCATATACTCAGCAAACATTTGAATGCTTCCTCAGAATGTAAGGCCTGACTATGCTATTATGAACTATTAGCACTGAAAGCACCTCAGTGCTCTAAAATAAGCCTTGTATTCTATTATAAAGGTTGAAACCCAGCGTGGAGCAGTGTCTGGTCCAGGAGACCATCCATCTCTTTTGAGGTGCCACATCGGCTTCCAGATGCTCAGATGAACCAAGCAGAACTTTTTTTGTTTTTAAATATTTTTTTAGTTGTCAATGGGCCTTTATTTAATTAATTAATTTATTTATATGTGGTGCTGAGAATTGAACCCAGTACCTCACACATGCTAGGCAAGCGCTCTGCCACTGAGCCACAGCCCCAGCCCCAAGCAGAACTTCTGAGTATGGAAGTGTACAGTCTTAGGTCAGTCTTTGTTATTATTACAATCATTTTCCAGCAGATAACAGTCAGGAGTCTTGAGGAAGCAGCACCTTTATCTTTTCACAGGAACGCTGGTGCTAAGTATTTCTGGATCTGGCAAGAACAAAGAATGAGAAGGTTAATGGAGCAGAATCAAGAAGAAAGCAAAGTTAGGGCCTTGCTTAACTGAAGCAGAGCAGGAAAATAAAGTACAAGAGATAGTAAGAAAAGAGCAAGAAGGGATTTAATTTCCTTTTATTTACACACAGAAAGTATCTTTCCCAGTGTTATCACGTGTGCATGTTTTAGGTGTTGGTTCCACATGGAATTTGAATTTTGATACACTGCAATGTTTATCAGAACTGTCTGCAGTAGATTTCTATCACTTATTTCCCAAGACCAGTTTTAGTGATGCAATATCTCAGTTGCAGCCAAAAAGTATACTAAGTGAGGAAATTCCAGCTGTGGCTAATGTAGCTCCCACATTATTTGGTCACTTTTCTCTGTTTTAATCTGGGGCTCTTCCCACAAGACCTATGACCAAGACCATTTCTGAAAAATGAAGAGTTGTAAGGAAATGGCTTTTTTGTCTGTAATTTATTTCTAAATAAATCAGGGCTTTATGGTTTCACTTTTATTTCTTATCAAAAATCATTCATCATAGCCAGGCATGGTGGCACATGCCTGTAATCCCAGCACTTCGGGAGGCTGAGACAGGAGAATCGTGAGTTCAAAGCCAGCCTCAGCAACGGCAAGGCACTAAGCAACTCAGTGAGACCCTGTCTCTACATAAAACACAAAATAGGGCTGGGGATGTGGCTCACTGGTCGAGTACCCCTGAGTTCAATCCCCGGTACCAAAAAAAAAAAAATCATTCATCATGCTGGGTGCAGTAGTACACACATGTAATCCAAGCAGCACAGGAGACTGAGGCAGGAGGATCACAAGTTTGAGGCCAGCATCAGCAACTTAGCAAGACCCTGTCTCAAAAT
>PVHX01033443.1:0-13106 GCA_004024805.1 Geosciurus inauris | reverse complement strand
TAGAAGGTACAGTCTGAGAACACTCACAGGAATGCTATCCCCTAAATGACACTATCCCTATTGCTTATCCCTCTCCCTGACACCATGACCACCAGGAAGGCCAGTGCTAGAATAGAAGCAGAGGTGCAGGTAGCCTGAGATTCCTCATCAAGGCCGCGGCTGCACTGAGGCTTTTACTGTACTGGGTCTTTTTTTTTTTTCCCCTGGTACCAGGGATTGAACTCAAGGGCACCAGACCACTGAGGCACATCCCCAGTTCTATTTTGTGTTTTATTTAGAGACAGGGTCTCACCGAGTTGCTTAGTGCCTCACTGTTGCTGAGGCTGGCTTTGAACTCGCGATTCTCCTGTCTCAGCCTCCCAAAGTGCAGGGATTACAGGTGTGTGCCACCACTCCCAGCTTGTGTGCTGGGTCTTGAAGTGAGAGGAGCCAGGACCTATGGAGCCTCCTGCTGAGTTGAGAAGTTGCATTGCTTCTTACTGGCTGGCTCTGGGGTTAAGAGCATGCACATTGACTTGTGACTCTGTTTATGTATGAGGGTTAAATTAGTAATCATAACTCTTATTTAAAGCTCAAAGCTATAGTCAGCATCCTCAAAGCATTTTAACTTTGCCTCTTAAACCCCAACATAGGAAGCAAAAAAATGGCTGCATTATTAAAGTGCAGAGGAAACCAGGTTATGATAGTAAAGGTTAGCAAGAGAAAATTGAAACTAAATATGTGTTTATTATTTTTTTTTTAATTTTTGGTCTTTATGATAACCTAAACATTTTTTTCTGTATAAAATATATTTGCATTTTTTTCACTAAAAATAAAATTTGTTTTAAACAGAAAAAATATTAAACTGTTCTTTGACTTGATGTATTAGACATTTTAAACAGTATATATTAAACATAAGCAGTGTACCATTGTTATAATAAAACTGGCAATAAATATGAGTTCTTTCTTAACCATTTGATAAAAGCGGAATTCTCCATAATGAATAGTTATTAAGGAATATGAAGTAAAAGCGGCTTGCATATGAATTTTCAACAGTATTTCACATTTTTTTTTCTAGCTGATGCATTTTCTGCATCCTCCCAGACAAGAGGGAAGTATCTTGAGGCTCAGGATCATTCTGGGTGAATGAGATGCTGGATAAGGTCAGGGCAGACAGACTTCATTAATTGGATGCTTTCAATCATTTATGTTTATTTGGTTCCTTGGATATTCTCCTAGGCGAAAGTTGTGACATTCTAAGAAGACTCAGTTGGAGTAAAGGGAAGGTAATGTTTCTACCTGGAAGGAGCGCTATGCCATGGCACTGGTGAGAGCCATCTGCCCTAGTTTGGAGTTTGCGTCTTAATAAACACTTGTGCCCTTATGTCTCCTAAGGAATGCCACAAAAATAAATCTCTTCAGAACTTCAGAACTTGCTTCTGGCTGACATTTCTCCTTAATTCTGGACAATGAGGCCTGGACCCAGGGTGTAGTGAGAAAAAAGCCAAAACTAAAGTGAATATGGGGTGAAGAATGGTGGATGGCTTACCTCAGTGTTCCAAATCGATTCCAGAAAAGTGAAAGTTACATAGGTAAAGTCCAAACATACTATCAGCTTCTAGTCATGGAAAATTTAAGGAATAAATATGGCAAAATTGATTTATAATAATTTGGGGACCACATCCTCAAAGATCACATAACGGTATAAAAGAAGCACATTAAACTGACAATCTTTGGCTGGGGTTGTGGCTCAGTGGCAGAGTGTTTGCCTAGCATGTGTGAGGCACTGGGTTCGATCCTCAGCACCACAGATAAATAAAGGAATAAAATAAAGGTCCATCTACAAATAAAAAATATTTTTAAAAACTGGCAAGCTTCAATGCAAACAACAATTAAGAAGCAAATAAAAGTTTGGGATCCTTCTTGCTCTTGGCAGTTCAGCATTTTCTCATATCCGTTACCAGGTCTATTAGAGGAATCTCGAATCCAAGATCACATGGTTTAACACTTGTTCAATAGCACAGCCTGAGATGGTTTTATGGAAGAGTGATAACAAATAAGAAAAGAAGACAAACAATTATTTAAATTCCAGGTGCCAGAATCCATGTGTCTTCCATGAGGAATACTGAGACTTCTGCTTTGCCTGGTCCAGAGTGTGCTGAGATTCCCTCCACCACCAAGACATTCGCCATTCTCTGGTTGGTGTATTTATTTTATTTCTTTTTTATAGATAGACCTTTTTAACAAATATGAAAATAAAATTTAGACAAAATGAAGATGTGATTAAAAGTCAAGAGAATCATGTCTTTAAAAACAAGATACGAGCAGGGTGCAGTGGCGCACACCTGTAATCCCAGCACTTTGGGAGGCTGAGATAGGAGAATTGCGAGTTTAAAGCCAGCCTCAGCAATGGCGAGGTGCTAAGCAACTCGGTGAGACCCTGTCTCTAAATAAAACACAAAATAGGGCTGGGGATGTTGCTCAGTAGTTCAGTACCCCTGAGTTCAATCCCTGGTACCAAAAAAAAAAAAAAAGACAAAATTGGATTTAGTTACCAGAACAGGAAGGAAAAGAGACATTGATGAGTTTACCAGCCAGCCAGGAGAGCTCCACACTCCAATTTAATTCTTACAATACACTGGAGATTATGGTCCCAGAAACAAAGACTCAGAGAAGCAAAGCAACATCCTCCAGATTGCACAATAAAATGGCACACATATGAAAGTGTATCTATGGTCATCCAACAATAGACACAATTATTACTCTCAGAATAATTGGCTTACTTTCCATTCTGAGACTTAAGTAGCCTATGAAAAATTAGAAAGAACACAATAGAAAACAATAAAAAATTATAAAAAGGATTAGAAATCTAGAGATTAATCCTAAAGATTAAAGAAGCAGTGTGATACAAGCAAATACTTACAGGAAAAAGAGGAAGATGATGAAGATGACAGATAGAGATGTGTTAATACATGATTTGTTGCTATTTTGAAACATATATGGCATTATTTTTCAGGGAAAAAAGACCCATCTTTTTCTACATTTAATAAATACCAAGGAGTTTAAATTGAAGAACCAAGTATTTAAGATGAAATTAAATTACACATCAGGCTCCTCTGGATGCTGTAAGAACTGAAATAAGCCACCTGAAGTCATGAAACCTTTTCCAGTAAACTTTTAAGAACTATTTGGATAGCTAATAACACACTATCTAGAAGAGGTAATGTGAAATGTGTCTAGATATGAAAATTATAGCCTTAAATAGGTCTTTCCAGGACAGCATTTTCATGATTTGCAGAAAAGGACACATTTAAACAACTATGATGATTTTCTTACTCCTTGAATCTTTCTCCATTCCTGCTGTTATTCCAGTGAAGTACATGAGATCAAAGGATTTTAAGTTTTATGCCTCAGAACATTTCTGATGTTTTGTGTGGGCTGAATTCATTATTATTGAATTAGCAAACCATGAATTTTATGTGAAAACACAGAGCACCAGTAATGATAACATCAGCAAAACTCTGATATTCAAAAACTATGTGTATCATTTCCACAAAAGGCAGAAATATTTGTGTTCTTTCAGAATCAAAGAGGATTACAGAGACCCTTTTTTTAAATAAGGCAGTGAAGAATGGAGTAATTTTCTAAATTTTTAAAATGGCATAATAACATGGTTTCAATTCCTGTAAGGAAGCATAGTTACTGAGCCATAAATAAATATTTAAACACAGAATGTGTGATTTTTAACTTCAGTCACATCTCCCCATGGCCACACTGTCTAGTATTGATATAAGATTTATGGTCCAACATCCAAGGCAAAGCACAGGCTCACACTCATGCACACACACCCCTATCTGCTTCAGATAATCTCACAGCTTGGTATGGCTGAAGCAGTGTCTTTCCACTATCAAAAACATTTGCTAATGTGTAGTTTGTGTTGTGGATATAAAATTTTTGAAATTAATGAGAAATTAATGAGTCTGTTCTCTAGTTTTGTGAAGTAAAAGTAATAACCCGAGTCACCAGAGTCTCCATCTAGCCTTCTTGAGGTAAGGCTTAATGAAGAGGGCTTCTCTGAACAGACTTCACTCTCAAGCAGGGCAGACCACCCCAACTGTTGATTCATTAAAACGTGTAATCAATTCTCAGTCTAGTCAGTTTTAACAGTATTTTCTTTTTCTGCATCTTAGCTCTTCCTTTATAAATTGCTATATATTTTTCCTCAGAAGCTGTCTAATGATTGTGAACTGATATGCAAGTTGATTTTCTTTTTTTTTAATTAATTAATAATTTTTTGGTACTAGGGATTGAACCCAGGGGCACTTTGCCACCGAGTCCCCAGCCCTTTTAATTTTTTATTTTGAGACAGGATTTCAGTAAGTTACTCAGGCCTTGCTAAATTACTGAGACTGGCCTCAAACTTGTGATTCTCCTCTCTTAGCCTCCCAAGCCACTGAGATTACAGGCACCATGGATTACAAACCACCATGCTTGGCTCCAAGTTGATCTTCTGACATGTCCCTCTTTCTAGCTATACCCACTTGGATCCTGGGAATGACCTCTTTTGTGCTGATATATTCCTTTTAAAGGATAAAACCAACCATGAAGGCTTATGCTGTGAAGAGAACTATAGAACTTCTACTCTTCATAGAGTAGTTTCTCAGGGCCTCTAACAAGCCAGCGCATGTGACTGCTACCTTTGGCAACTCTAGCCAGAAAAAGATCTCTCTCCACTAAAGGAGCAAGTCAGGAGATGTTTCTGGATATAGGAAATGATGAGTTGTCAGGCAGAAGAAAAAAAAAAGCCTACTAATGTTTGCAGAAAATCAAAACTACTACTGGAGAAGTTAAGACAAAATTTAAAATCTCATTCCATCTACTACTCAATCAGAAATAACTCTACATTTCAATGATTAGCAAAAGGTAAATTTGAAAAGGTTTTTGTTCTGTTTTGTCTTTTGTGTGTTCTAAGTTGTAGATTAACAGTTCTTAAATTCTAATGCCAACTTCACCACTTAACTAGTTATGGTTTTGGGCAAGTTGTTCAATCTCTACAAACCTGTCTGGTCTATTATTATGGAGATAATAACAATCTATCTCATGGGGTTTCTATAAAGTTACAGGAATATAATTTGGACATAGTAAGTGCTCAGAAATAGTCGTTTTACTTGTTTTTATTTCTAAACTTAAATCTTCAAAATAAACTCATATTTGAGAGTGCTGACATAACCACCTTCATTTCATACAGATGCTCAAACAGGCTGGGAAACCTTAAATTGAGCTTGACCAATGGAACATTTAAGAATTAGCTAGGTTAACTCTCTTCTGCTACTCCAAACTGCCACCATAATATTTCTTTTCTATTTATCTTTTCCCTTAGCCAGAAGCCTTGTCTCATCTAGTTTACTGTGCACTGGAAGTTCCTATAAATGCAGTCAGATAGAGATAAATTAACTCATATCTAATTTTAGATGGATATCCAAACTGATCAGAATTCACTAGATGATTGAAACTTTTCAGGTAAGCTTCCTTGGAAAAATGATTTTAGACTTCAAAAGGGACAACTTGAAATTATCATGTTTGGTATACATAATTTAAGTGTGACAAGATGTAAGTGTAAGTTATTTTATTGCATTCTACTGACATCATGGCAATGAGGAAAATAAAAGCCGCCTTTCCTTCAAAGTTCTCATTATGTCATTTTCACCAAGGTCACAGGGCAGCCAAGTGGATTTGAAGAAAAAATAATAATTACTTAAAAGTTAGCATGTAAAGAATGATGCCAATTGACCCAACCTCCTGTAGGATATGGCTATGGATACGCACACACACACACACATCTATATCTATATCTATATATATATATCTATATATATATATATATATAGATATATATATATATACATTTTTTTTTTTTTTTTTTTGCAGGGAGAGGGTGGTACCAGGGAATGAACTCAGGGGCACTCGACCCCTGAGCCACATCCCCAGCACTATTTTGTATTTTATTTAGAGAAAGGGTCTCACTGAGTTGCTTAGCTCCTCACTTTTGCTGAGGTTGGCTTTGAACTCACAATCTTTCTGCCTCAGTCTCCCGAGCTGCTAGGATTACAGGTGTGCGCCACTGCGCCTGGCTTGGATATATATTTTAGATAATGTTAGTAGGATAGTGATTAACTGCATGAAAACATGAACACACTTCATTTCAGTTTCTGCATGATTTATGGTGCCAGGCTGCTGTCCAGGTGAAAAATGAGTTTTATTTGCAAAAGCTAGTTAATCCAAGCTAAAATGAACAGAAATGAATTTTTTTTCTTTATTTGTGCATGTTTTTGCTTTGTTTTTACCACAGTATGACTAATGGCTTCATATTCACTACTTCCTGCCTCCTCTAAAAATCTGACTGTAACTAGTAGATAAATTTTTAAATTATTTGAGAAAGTATTTCACAGTAAGGTATGAATCACAGAAAGCACTTTGTTCCTTGTTGTTGGAGTATGTGTCTCTAATACTTCAAATATAGTGCCTCAGGAAACAAAGTGAAATTCCCATTATCATTAAACAACAGGGTAAGAGGTAGGGAATTTGGGGAACAGACACTTTCTAGTGTTGGATCATGTTTGTGTGCATAAACACACCAGGGACTCAAGTCTCACGTTTTGGGGCTTTTTTTGCAGTGGGGACAGGGATTGATTTTAGATGGTTTATTCATACTTCTAAAGTGAAAATCCAAGATATGAAGAACAAGAAACTATACCTTTTCCATATCCATAATCTGTTCTCAAGATTCCAATTATTGGAAATTCCAAGATATAGTCTAATTCTCTCATGATACCAAACAATGAAGAGTCACCGGGCACTCTTGTCAACCACAGAGTGATTCTTCACATGAAATTTCATATGGATTTAACTTTGTTCAGTTCTAAGTCTTCCCTGTAATACTGACCAGCTTAACTCATCAAATTGTCATGAGATTTACTAATTACTTCAGATGTAGTTCTAATTCCAAAGCTAAGAAAGAAATACAATGATAGACTTTTCCTCTTCTTTCACACCCATAGGGAAATTAGTCACAAGAAGTCTTTGTTGACTGACTTATCTTTATTATAGCTGATTCTGCATGAAAGGGGTGTGACTCACTTCAAAGGTCTGATGTTATTCTGAGGTTATTTCATTAGAAGTTTCAAGAAGGTTGTACCAGTTGTGGGGTGGGGAGGGGTTGGAAATGGTGTAGTGAATTCACACAGCTTCTAGCTGAATGACAGGCCAGCTTTCCAGGTATATAGTAAGGTGCATTATAAATGTTTTGATTTATATAGAAAATCTTTAACCACAAATGTCTTCAGACAAGCTGGTAAGAGTCACTGATAATTAAATCTAAATTATCCACAGCATATTTTTCCCTTTGTTTCCTTTGTAGCAAACTTTTGCTTCTGTTTTGCTTGATGTTTGAACATATTTCTATCTGATAAAACTTTGAGAACTAGAAAAACATCTAAACAAAATTGCAGTCCAAAAAAAAAATAGGTTTAGAAACCAACACCTTCCTGAAATGCTAGACACCACAGATAAAGTTTCATTCTCTTCTCTTACAATATCTGAAAGGTCACTTTAACTTTCCAGTTTACCAGGTGTGTGTTGATGTGGTTGCATGGATTAAATTATTATTTATCCTGTTTTGAGGTTTTCAATTACTTCTGCTGCAAAAGTGAAGTTACTACATAGAAATAATTTGCTATTTGTAATATCTACTTTAAATTCAAGAATAACAATATTGTAGGTAGTGCAACTAAGCATAGCCTTCAAAGTAGAGGCTCCTGATACTTTCTAGCACTACATGTGTAACAGGACTTTCACAAGCTCATGGCCTCCCATGGACAAGCTCACACTGAGGCTCCTTTCTCATTCCCTGATGGAATCCACCTTCTCCATCCACCCAAGTTGGTATTAGAATGCAAATGAGTAGCATCATTTCTTTCTTATGCAGTGCTAGAGTTCAAACCCAAGACCTTGCACATCCTAGGCCAGTACACTACCATGGAGCTACAGCCCAGCCAGTGGCGTCATTATTGAACTACCTCTAATGTGCTTCACTCATTTTCCACAAACTAAGCCATTCACAAATTTCAGAACTTTATTATTAACAAATTACTACATTAACAGGTAAGGTATTGAAATTTCTAGAACATCACCAAAAAGACTAATTTTTAAAGTAAATTCAAACAAGTAATTTATTTTGTTTTTGAATCCTTGTTTTTCCTTTAGAACGGAATCATTTAGTTTTGCGATTCTGTTCCTCTCTACTAAAGCATTTCTAATCTATCATCCCAGAACATTTCAAAATGATCATGCAACCCACAGTTTTACTTTCAGGTTTTTCTCTCCAAAGCTATTATTCTGCTTCTATTTTGCTTTCAGGTTTTTCTCTCCAAAGCTATTATTCTGCTTCTATTTTGCTTTTTGGTTACACATAAGAATGTCATTTGTGTACAAATGAACAAACAACAGTGGAGGTTTTTTTTTTTTAAATATTTATTTTTTAGTTGTAGATGGACAGAATATTTTATTTTTATGTGGGTCTGAGGATCGAACCCAGTGACTCACGCGTGCTAGGTGAGCACGCTACCACTGAGCCATAACCCCAGCCCCAGCAGTGGAGGTTTTTTGCTTGCTTGCTTTGGGTTCTGTTTTTTTTTCTGTCTGCTGAGGGTTTCTTTCTGTGCATCTGCCTGGGCTCACTAGTCACATTGGGTCAGCACAGTGGTTTCTGTCTGACACTCTGGCTAAACACCGCCATGCCTGCCTGTAAAACCCTGCAAGCCCTGTCATGCTGCTGATGGATTCCAGTCCAGGGCCACTGTTAGCAACCAAGAATGCCCTCTTCTCTTCCCTCTCCACTGCCAGTGCCTTATCTTTCCAAGAATTCCCATAAACAAACCCTAGGGCAAAACCAAAGCTGTAGATTTATCACAAGTAGGGGGGAAAAAAAGAAAAATCAACATTCCCAAGTGTCACACTCCTGTAATGAATGCCTGCTTATTTGTCTCCAGAGGGAAAGGGAAGTTTCCACATTGCTTGTTTTCTCACTTTGTTCCCTCTGCAAGGAAAAAAGTCCTAGAAGAGAGCATAGAAATGCTCTCCTCTGGCCTCTGTGCTCCTCCAACTTCACCCAGCTCAGGCAAGTCTTCCTCTGACAAATTTTGAAGTGGGGGAGTTTTGCCCACAGTGAACCAAGTCTCACACTGAGCCCCTTCCCCACATTGGTGACAGTTACCCACATCCTTCCAGGAATTTAGTGTTCTCTTGTTCTTCTCCCCTTTATCTTCATTTTACATTCTCTTCCCACTCCACTCCTTTCTCAATCCCTCTCCTTCTCCCTCTCTAAAATAACAGGGCAAGGTCTGCGTACATTCAACCAATGTTTACTGGATCAATCAGGCCATTTTTAAGGTGCTGGATACATAGCAGTTCACAGAGGAAAATCCTAGCCCTTAGAGAGTTTGCAATCTAGGGAATGGCAACAAAATAGTAAGAGAACATCCTTTAGAGCATACTGCTTCAAGAAGAAATAAAACAGGGAAGGGAGAAGAGGACCTCTGGGCACCTGGGTACTACAATTAAAAAATCATCCATCGAGGAAGGGCTTCACTGAGAGGGTAACGTTGTAGAGGGAGAAAGTCAAGCATATACTTTGTATAATTTTAGAGTAGAACCCCTTAGGGAAAAGGGACAGCAAGCACAAAGACCCTGAGGTGGAGCATGCACGTGTAGTTGTAATGTCAGATTAGGATGTAAACAGTAGGTAATGGATTAACAGGCCACTTTCTCAGGAACAGGCACTGAACAGCCAAGGGAGCCCTCGGCTAAAGGTTTCAGTCATTACTCAGTGGGAGGGAGTGGCAACCTCGAGGAACATTGAGGCGTAGCTGGGATTTCCCAGGCAGGTGACTGTTTTATATATGCCTCAATCCAGCATTTTTATATTCACATTCAAAAATTAGTGTGACTTACTTAAAAAAAACCAAACAACTCTTAAAATGTGCACAGCATTCTACTTAGGCTCAAGGATAGACTATTTTGTTTTCTCCATTGCAACAAATCCTGTTTTGCAACTCTCTCATCTTCCCTCATTCTTCTCTACTCTGTGAACGTTAACAATTTCCTTAAAATATTTAGACTCAGGGACTTTGCGTCAGAAGCAATGGGTCCTCACATACTGACTCAATAGGAGGAGCATGTGGAATCGTCCCAGGGAGACGCTGTGACTCACTGAACTGGGGCTGTCTCACTCTCTGGGGTGTTGATATCTGCAGTTGTGCTCTCTAGGTGATATTTCTGTCCCCAGAGTGTGGTGACTGTTCATTATGATGTGCTGGCTTCTCTGTGCTAGGCCAGAGGGCTTAGAGTTGGCTGGCTTTATTACTCAGTAAGTTCTAACTCAAAAAAGGCAACAGAGATTTTCCTCATCATGTTTTAGACCTTACCCCCCCCCCCCAGTCTGCCAGTGCTCCTCTCTCAGCACCTGAGGCTGAGGTGGCTTCTTGGTCCCTCCAACTGGACAGTCCACTAGAATTTCAGGATCCTAACTCCTAATGTCTGGGGTGGTATTCACACCTTGGCTTCCGTGGCCTAAGACCTTGGCTCCTTCTCCAGGATTAGGGGGAAGGGTAAACCTTTCCCATTTCTCCACACCAGGGTAATGAGCTCTTTGTCTTCAATTGGCCCATGAACTTCTCCAGCTTTTCCCTGTCCATTACCCTCCTAGCCACACTCAATTCCATGTATATCCTGGACACTCACACTTCTTCACTATCAGCCAGGCCACTCCATAACCCTGACTCATACCTGTAATCTAACCTTGTTCCACTTCTTGGTTGCAGTGTTGTTGGAGAAAACACACATACACAGACCAATATGTGCATATGTTTTTCTGACTAGATCCACTATTAATTCATCCACGGTGGATATTCCAAAGACCTTCCCTAATAATACTCCTTTTTCACTCATAATTAACTCCTTCTGATATGTAAGCTTGGTTCAACAAACCTTTATTGATCATCTAGTACATTCTGGATACTAGAGGCTGAGCCTACCATGAATATCATGTGGCCTCTGCTCTCATGGAATTAACAATCTTGAGAAAGAGAAATGGGTGGAGTAGTAGATCAGACTGAAATAACCATAAACCACTACTATACACCAGTTGTATGAATCATTTTGAACAAAGTTCCAGAGAACTGAAGAAGTAAGTGACTTGATACGGAAAGTATGGGAAAAAGGGAATTGAGGATGACAGCCAGGGTCCTGGTTTAAGTGACCAAGTTGACAAGGCTGCCATTGATTGAATTAGGTGTAGGAAGAAGAAACAAGCTTATTCAGGAGGGTGGTAAGAGAATGGGGAAATATCCAGCTGAGGTGGATATCCTTACAAAATTTTTATGACCATTTGAGGTTCCCCTGAAATCTCCAAATGGTGATGTCCCATGTTAATCTTAGAGAAAACTGTGATGGGTTTGCAAAATGGAAATGGCTGCAGAATTATGCCTAGTATCAAGTAAGAAGAAAAGGATGAAAAAACAACTCAAAAGACAAGGATTTTATGAGCAGGCAGGGGATAAGAAATGGATTCAGAATGGCCAGAGAGATCAGAACAAAATTAGAGTATTACTTGTGCCTCCCAAATCTATTTGCAATTTGGTCCTTCTCATTTCAAACTGCTTGCTAGACTTTTCTAATTGAATACTCTTCTAATATCTCAAATTCAATATATTTTCACCAAAAGGAAAGCTTTTGCTTCTGAATTCCCTATTTGTGTTATTGTGATAAGAATGCTGAAGCCCATAACTCTTCACCAACAGCATCTATGCTTTAAGTTACTCTGCCCTGGCAGATTCGCTATCTCGCTCACAATCACTCATACTTCATGAATCAGCTCACCACACCAGCCCTAAGAAACCTTCTTTAATCCGGGGGTGGATGTAATTATGAGTTAGGGACTCTCCGCTATTCACATTCTATCCTGCACTTAGTTTCACCACTGCAGTTATATTATTTTGAAAGCATCTATTTTTGTTTCTTTGGGTATAGGAACAACAACTACATTATCTTTGCATTCCCAATACATGGCAAATAAAATGTTTGTTGAACCAGGACAAACTAAATGTTGAATAAGTGAGTGAAACTAAACCCAAACCAGATTGTTGCTTTTATTGTCCTCAGATTACTTGAAGTGTTTCATGGTTTGCTCTGTGTATTTGTATCCTTTGTTTATTTATTTTTGAGGTACTGGGATTTGAACTAAGGACCTTGTGTATGCTTGACAAGCACTCTAACAATGAGCTACATCCCCAGCTCTGTGTACCCTTTATTAACCTCCTGACACTATTACCTTGCTTTTATAACAGCTATATATTACTATGATCTGCGTGTATGCCATTTTAATAGGATAGCAGTCAGATTTAACTCTCACCTCTCAAACATTAATTCTAATAATGTACTCACTGGGATTTTCACCGGAATTAAGTGGCCAGTGATCTAGTAGACTTTTGGCCAAGAAATATCAATTTATGAAAAGGTTTTTGACTCTAGGATGTTTTTGGAATAAGGAGGCAGTGAGGGTGGAAAAGAAACGTTGAATTTTTATTGGTTTTTCTGAAACCTTTAAATTTTTTTGGTTGTTGTTTTAGATAATTAGTAAGAAGAGATTCTAATGAGCCAGTCACTTGAAGATTATTCTGACCTGCATATAGGAAGTAAAGCATTTTGGAAAATATTAACTCAGGTAGATATTTTGAATATATCTATTCAATAATTATTTGCATAAAATATGTTTTGAACTAATGCATTATAAAAATCTTAAGAAAAATATATTTGCCAGAAAGCAGTATGGAGATTCCTTAGAAAACTTGGAATGGAACCACCATTTGAGCCCGCTATCCCACTCCTAGGTCTATACCCAGAAGACTTAAAAACAGCATACTACAGTGCTGCAGCCACCTCAATGTTTATAGCAGCTCAATTCACAATAGCTAAACTGTGGAACCAACCAAGATGCCCTTCGATAGATGACTGGATAAAGAAACTGTGGTATATATACACAATGGAATATTACTCAGCAATAAGAGAGAATA
>PVHX01033442.1:0-13104 GCA_004024805.1 Geosciurus inauris | reverse complement strand
GCCGGGCGCGGTGGCTCACGCTTGTAATCCCAGCACTTAGGGAGGCTGAGACAGGAGAATCGCAAGTTCAAAGCCAGCCTCAGCAATGGCGAGGCACTAAGCAACTCAGTGAGACCCTGTCTCTACATAAAACACAAAATAGGGCTGGGGATGTGGCTCAGGGGTCGAGTGCCCCTGAGTTCAATCCCTGGTACCAAAACAAAAAAATAAAATTAAATTAAAAAATTAAAAAAATAGTTAACAAAGAAAACTTACAATACAGAGCTGGGGTTGTGGCTCAGCGGTAGAGCGCTCGCCTAGCTCGGGTGGGGCACTGGGTTCGATCCTCAGCAACACATACAAATTAATAAAAATATTTTTTTAAAAATTAGAATACAATGAACCATATTTAATATCTGGATTTTTTTTTGCGGGGGGGAAATGAACCTAGAGGGGCTTAACCATTGAGCCACATCCCCAGCCCTTTTTTAAAAACTATTTTATGTAGAAACAGGGTTTCGTTGAATTGTTAAGCCTGGCTTTGAACTCGGGCTCTTTTGCCTCAGCCTCTTGAGTCACTGGGATTACAGGTGTGCGCCACCAAGCCTAGCTTGAATTTTTTTGAACAAAAGGGATCAATCATGTTTAAATTTAAATATAAGCCTTAGAATATTAGCCTGATATATCTTAATAACTGGAAGAAAATGGAAAGACAAACACACTTGCAAGGATTTAAAATTACAAATAAGCTGGGCACAGTGGCGCACACCTGTAATCCCAGTACTTTGAGAGGCTGAGACAGGAGAATCATGAGTTCAAAGCCAGCCTCAGCAATGGCGAGGCACTAAGCAACTCAGTGAGACCCTGTCTCTACATAAAACAAAAAATAGGGCTGGGGATGTAGCTCAGTGGTCGAGTACCCCTGAGGTTCAATCCTCAGTACCAAAAAATAAAAAAATAAAATAAAATTACAAATATATAACTATTTCAAGAAAAATAAAAATGTTTAGAGGGATCCCAACACTTAGGGAGGCTGAGACAGGAGAATCGCGAGTTCAAAGCCAGCCTTAGCAATGGCGAGGCGCTAAGCAACTCAGTGAGACCCTGTCTCTACAAAAAACACAAAATAGGACTGGGGATGTGGCTCAGTGGTCGAGTACCCCTGAGTTCAATCCCCAGTACCAAAAAAAAAAAATGTTTAGAGGGGTAGACTTTAGAATGTGAAATTCAAAAAAATACATTATCTACAATCATGAAAAAGGTTTACTATTTACTATTACTCTACATGAAAAGGTACTATGCTAAAAAATACAGTAGTGAACACATAGTTGGCTTTAAAGTAATGACTTTATTAATAAATATACATCCATATGATGATGTAGATACAAATCATGAACACTACTCCATTCCCATACACATAATTGCACACGAGTAGCTCAAGTTCATGGACATAAAAACATACACAGTATCTATTCAGACTTTTTACAGCAGAGGACAGCGTGCTTATTATCAGGTAATTGGTAATTATTTTCTCCATTAATTATCTGTGGGAAAGGAAACTGTAAAAACTTAAAGAATCAATGGTCTGATTACTTTAAATCACACACTAGATTTACTATAGCATTAAATTTTCCAAAAATCAAATACATTATATGTGAGGGCATAGATTTGTCTACTTGAGAAGGGGGGAAAAGCAAAGGAAAGATTGAGATATATTCTAAAATTTAAGAGCAAATACTTACGCTACAATAAAAAAACATAATAGTACGGAAATTTTTTTGTCCAAGGAAAAAAATGTTTTGAACAACTACTGTGAACACTTGTATTTATAAAGGGATCGTGAAATTTTACTGCATATGGAAATAATGACTATCAGAGTAGCAGTTATCAATATCCCCTGAATTCTTCTTTTAAAGCTTCTCAGAATATAAAGAAGTTTATTATTTATTTATTTATTTTTTAGCTCATACACTGTGTTTATTCTTACACTGGATGAATCACCGTTAACCTAATGGACCCAGACTTTTTTTCCTTGTTAACTCAAACTCTATTCTTATTTCATGAAAATATATTAAGTTTACACAGTTTGAAATGAATACTACTTTGACAGATGTTTCTTTTAAAATGTAAATAAAAAATAGAATTTTTAGTCTAACTGAAACATTGATTTTAAAAAGTCCCCAAATATTAAAAATTAAACAAGATTTTACTTATTTTCTTCCAATACATGTGCCAATATTTTTAATATCCAGTGCAAAACCCCCAAAATAGTATCAAAATCATCCCATAGTAAAGATTAGTTATGCAAGGTTTCATCTGTCAAAAAACAAAAATTTCATATGTATTAGCTTATTTGTTAATATGTTAACAGTAATAAATAAGGCATGTTAAAATATTATTTTAAAGAAAAAAGTAAAGCAAACTTACTTGAATAGCAGATCATTTTCTGACCAACAGTTTTAATACAGAATAGTGAAACTTATTTTGTGAAGAATAGAATTACACAGTATAAAATTAGCAATTTGCTTTTTAAGGAACAATCATACAGTGGGGGGAAGACCAGTTTTCCCCAACTGATTATATTAAAAGTATAGGCAACTGTTTAACATGCTATTTCAGTGTTCATCATGACAAGAGACAGTGTTACAAAAGATGCACAATGTAGTCTTTAGATTATATAGAAGTAAAAATATTTTCTATTTTAAGACTTCATTCATGTTATCACTTATATGTCTTTCTCTTCAGCATGGCACCAGTAAACTGTTCACAAGGAGAAAAGTAAGTGGAATCAGGAGATGTTCCCCAGCATATAAATCTAATATTCCGGTAACTGCTCACTTGAACAGTAAATTTGGCTTTCTAAACGATGTTATCCATTCACAACAGTAGCCATTCGTCCTCCCCTTTTCCTGGGACATATCTCCTGATAATAAACACTATTATAAACATACCTCCTTTAGCTGATTTCACCATTTCATAAACATGTATACAAAATTCATTATACAATAATACACCTGCTTTATCTTCTGACACACAGCACAGCACCACTGAGTAGATGTGCTGGGGTGAGAGGGAATGAATGCAGTAAAGGGCAGGGAATAAAAGGAAGAGCATGTTTAACAAAATCAGGAATGAAAAGAAACCAAAAGGGCAACGTCTAATGGACTTAACACAACATGCAACCAAATCCTTGACAATGGTGTACATTAAAACAACTGTCTTCAGGAACTAGCTTGAAAGGATATCTAAGCAGCCACTGTGGAACATCATCTTGAGAAACAGCTAAGTGAAGAAAACTGGAGAGATGAACATGTGAATAAAGATGCAAGCATTTGTGTGTGTCAGAAGTTCTACTGTTCTGAGTAAATTATTAAAAGTTTTATATTCTAAGCTTCTGCAAGAAGAAACTTTTGTAGCAATTTAGCTGCCAGAATGTTACAACTGATTATGTAGTCATCCAACATTGTTTGCTATGGTTTGTGCAAAGCTATTATTGTTGAGGTCACTGTCTTAGTTGCCAGTGCACAAAGTCCCCATATAAAATGCAACAACTCTTACTGTAAAGAGCAGCATAAAGTCCAGCTCATTGTGTCAGGCATCACTGGAACACCTGAAGGCTTGCTGCTTTTTTCCTGATAAAAAAGGTATGAAACATGACATCCATTTGCAATCAGTTTGCATTAACTGAAAGCAAGCCCAACCAATACATTATGTGCCCTTTTAAGTTTTTAATTATTTTAAGTTTCTGGGTCCTGCAAATCTATATTTTAATCTTACAGGCATTTAAAACTGGAAGTACCAACACTGTATCTTCAAAGTTCAGTGTAATTTTTTCAAATCTGAAGTTTATAATATTTTTAGAACAAACTCAGGATGAATAAAATGCATATTAGCAAGGAATATTACTTTCAGAAAGAAGGGAAGAGAGATTTCCCTCTACCCCAATGGTATATTTTGCCTAACACTTTTTTCCACTTTTTTATTTTGCTTTAAGCAAACGTCATGGAGGGAAAAAGTATTTTGGACGAAGTGGTCTCACTAGAGCCACAGTAAGATTTTTAATTAGACTAAGTAACACTTTCTTTTATATGATTCATGCATAAATGGATTTCTCTATTTCTTAATATTTGGGTTCTGACAGTCAGGAAACTTCATTCTGTTAATACCAGTTTTACAGTCTACCACTCAAATTGTGCCCTTTGGTAGATATAAACCTGAAAACATAGTAAGTGCTAATGCAATGGGACAACTTCTCAGAAAAACTAAAAAACTTCCAAAGAAATGAGCATTACTAATACATGTTTTTAAACATAATACTTTAAAAGCCACTGAGTATATGAAAGGCAAAATATAGTGACTATAACTACATGCAGACCTTAAGAAAGTTTATTTTTCTATTATATTAAAAATGCTATTCTCAGAATGCATTGTATTTCACCAAAAATGTAATGTGCAGTTTTTATAAAATAGTTTAATTTTTGTGTAAATATGAATTGTTTGTAGTGTTTGGTATATATGCTCTTAGGCAATTAAAAACACATAACCTATCACTGCTAAGAGGCAAACACTAAAGAATTCTTTTAGGAATAATGGTTAAATCAAATAATGCCATGTAGATCAATAAATAAAAAGCTGCTTAAACTCAGAACACTAAAAATACATTTTTTTAACATATGAAGTCTATGTAAATTCCAAAACATACAAACAGCTGTGTACTATCTCATGAAGTGAATGTTACAAAAACTCACACAGCCATTGCCTCAAGTAATCCTGAATTATTAGTTTGCTTTTTTGCTCTACCAGTTAAAAATACCTTAGATATTATCTTCATTATATTGTAGGCTTACTTCACAAACTAATAGGTATAATGGTTTCAGTTGTTTAGCATATAAAGCATCTATTATAATGGCCCAAAAGTTGTAATGAAACAGCAGACACATCATCACTAAAAGAAAGGCAAAAATGATTTAGTTAGGTGTTATGCTTGAACCTATATACAAATAATGCCACTGCTATGCCCTGAAAGTATCTGTCAGCATATGGCAGTTTCTGAGCGAAAGTGGGGGGAGGAGTCCAACAGAAAAAGAAATTTGGAAAGCCCAGAATATAAAATTATGTGACAAAATAAAACCATGAAGCTTTGGGATTATTCACAATCTCCTAAACCTGGCCCTCCTCTCCTGCCTCATTCACTCATTGGGTGGCTTGACTTCACTGCTGGTTTCCTCTACCCCATGAACTGCTCTGCCATGCATCATAGGATATGGAAAAGCAGCAGTGCCACAGCCATAACCAAGATCAGCAAGACGGGATAGAGCTTTAATGCTACCTGGAGGTCTCCCTGGGCTGACTTTGTATCCCGCAGCTTTAGTTGTACCCAAAGGTCTGCCTGGACTTGTCTTAAATCCAGCTGCTTTGGTAGTTCCCAGGGGTCTGCCTGTGCTGGTCCGGTATCCCGCTGATTTGGTGGTTCCTGAAGGTCGGCCACGCTTACCAGATCGGTTGAGATTTTTCTTTTTCTTTAGTTCATCTTTTATCTCTATGCTTCTGCCACTGGTAGGCTGCAAGTGTGTTTCATTTAATGGGTCTTGCCTCTGACAAACCATTGGTTTGTGGCTGACAGTGTGGCTGTATTTGCTTTGCTGGGAGGAATATATGTCAAACTGATCGGCAGCTCTCATGGCATCTTCATTGAGGCAGGAAGGCTTGCCAGGTCCACAGAATGCTGGATTACTGCTGGTAACTGGATGCATCATTTTCTACCAAAAATAAGAGGGAAATACGCATAAATACACATACACAAATACATATCTGACAGTAGTCAGTGGGAAAATAGTCTGTCTTCCAACAACTATGTAGACTACCTAAAATTAGGATGACAGGCAGGACTCCAGGCCACTTATAAACAAATACATCAGATTCAAAGATCCTTGTTTTTCTCAATTTAATCATGGGTAGGACAAACATCATATAAGATAACTCAATTATAATACTAATTTAGTAGTCATAATATTCTCTGATTAGGAACTGGTATAAGCAGAAAACAAATGTTAAATGTTTTGTAGGCTTTTTTATTTTAGATTATTAAGCCCCAAAAGGATAATAATAATGCCAAGAACTCTTCATTAATGATTCTTTTTTTCACTTTGCCTAACTTTCTTAGAATGGCTCCATTTGGCCTTTTATTATATTTCTAACATGTATACTTCTAACCTGACCACAGTTTCCACAAGAGACACTCCATCATTATTGTCATTTATTATTTATACAGAACCCTGAGTGTATGTTACACTTTACAAAGGACAGAATGTGCCAAAGAACACAATCTCCTGGCCCATGGTATATACTCCCTTCAAGCATCCTCTATCCAAACAGAAGGCAGTACCAACACAAAGGGTAAATGAAGATTCCCATTAGCTAAAATGAATATTTTATTTATGTATATAATACACACACACACTCTCTTATAGATTTATGCTACAAAAATATGGTTAAAACCATAATAAAACACCTATTTTGAAGACAAAATTTTGAATGTGCAATACTGCATTCTTCCTTGATAATAGGTATTGTGAGGATCTTCTTCCCTTACAGGAGCCCTGAACAGTCTAAAGTCTGACTACAAGGATATATCCCTGTGATTTCTTTCTCTACATTAAGAATGTATTAAGTTGCACGCAGTGGGTGTCTATAATTCCAGTGACTCTAGAGGCTGAGGCAGGGGGATCACAAGTTCAAAGCCAGCCTCAGCAACTCAGCAAAGCCCTAAGCAACTTGGTGAGACCCTGTCTCAAAATAAAAAATAAAAAGGGCTGGGGATATGGCTCAGTATTTAAGCACCCCTGGATTCTATCCCTGGTACCATTTAAAAAAAAAAAGTGAGCCGGGCACAGTGGCGCAAGCCTGTAATCCCAGCACTTAGGGAGGCTGAGACAGGAGAATCATGAGTTTAAAGCCAGCCTCAGCAACAGCGAGGCGCTAAGCAACTCAGTGAGACCCTGTCTCTACATAAAAAACAAAAATAGGGCTGAGAATGTGGCTCAGTGGTCGAGTGCACCTGAGTTCAATCTCCAGTACCAAAAAAAAAAAAAGCGTATTAAAACCACTCCATGACAAGCCAGCCCTAAACAGCCATAGCCTTGTAGAGATTATGGTATTTATTACATTGCAACAAAGAAAGATAAAGATATATGCATTCCAATTTAGATTTAGAAAAAAAAGTCACAAATGCATATTAAGGTCCTTTCAAGTTGTTAAATGTTTGCCTACATACTTCATATATGTATAACTGCATCAAGGCCTCAGTTATGAAAAGTTACTACCAGAGGTCATAAATAGTGAGCAAAACCATTGAAAATTCATTTTATTTTTAAATTTTTATGGTAATGATGATGATTTTGTAGTACTGAACCCAGGGGCGCTCTACCATAAAGCGACATCTTCAGCCCTTTTAATTTTTATTTTTTTTATTTTTTTTATTTTTTTAATATTTTTTAAGTTGAAGATGGACACAAAGTCTTTATTTTATTGCTCTGTATGTGGTGCTGAGGATCGAACCCAGGGCCTCATGCATGCAAGGCAAGCGCTCTACCGCTGAGCCACAATCCCAGCCCTAATTTTTATTTTATTTACCTATTTATTTTGGATTGGCGATTAAATCCAAGAGTACTTCATCACTAAGTTACACTCCTAATCCTTTTTATTTTTTGAGACACGGTCTCACTAAGTTACACAGACTGGTCTTGAACGTGTAACCCTCCTGAGTCATTGGGATTAAAGGCATATGCCACTGATTCCACTATAAACTTAGTGTAGTTTATAAAAAAAAGGAATTGGGAATCAAATCAGAATCAAATTGTTAGTTTACTAAATGTCAGCTGAGAATCAACAGACACAGAACTGTTGGGTAGCTGGCTTAATGTCTTAACTATGAAGGAAAAAATATTTAAAATGAGAAAGAAGCTACTTGTTTATGGCAAAAACTTTATAAACCTGGAATATAAAACAAGACCAGGCCAAACACAAACACTAAAAACAGTATTTTTTTTCACTCACTTCCCAAAGATATAAGGAGAATCACTTATTAAATATCACATTACCAGCTCCAATTCTAATATCAGATAAAAAATAAGGAGACGGCTGGGGTTGTGGTTCAGTGGTAAAGCACTTGCCTAGCATGTATGAGGCAGTGAGTTCAATTCTCAGCACTGCACATAAATTAAATTTAAGAGCTGGGCACAGTGGTGCAAGCCTGTAATCCCAGCACTTAGGGCAGCTGAGACAGGAGAATCGCGAGTTCAAAGGCAGCCTCAGCAAGGGCGAGGCGCTAAGCAACTCAGTGAGACCCTGTCTCTACATAAAACACAAAATAGGGCTGGGGATGTGGCTCAGTGGTCAAGTGCCCCTGAGTTCAATCTCCAGTACCAAAAAAAAAAATTAAATTTAAGAAGGAAGGAAGGGAGGGAGGGAGGGATCTTAAAGATAAGTTCCAAACATAAAATTAACTTAAAGTTAGTTTTTGAGCATTTGTTATGTGCGGAGCAGTAAGGCACTTTGCACATTAATGATTTAATTCTCAGGATATGCCTATGAGAAACTTATATTATTGTCTGTTTTTACAGAAACAGGCAAAGACTTCAAGCAACCTTCCAGGGTCACACATTGAGAAATGGTACAGTCAAATATAAATTTAGATGATCTGAATTCTGAACCAACAATTTACAGTATAGAAATCATATATACTGTATGCAGAATTTTCAATAGCAACACTCATTTGGGTAAGAAAATTGTTCTGGGGTCTGTCCTGTGCACTGGAAGATGTTAAACAGCATCCGTGGTTTACACCCACTAGATGTCAGTAGCAACACCTTCCTCTCTCCCCACTCCTCAAATTTATGACAACCAAAAATTTCTCCAGATATTGTCAAATGTTCCCTGGAGGACAAAATCACTCCCCATGAGAATCACTTAGCTACACTACAATGAAAATGTAAAACTCAACTTAAAAGGACCACACATATTCCTCAACTTATGCACTAATTGAGAAATATATACAAGAATTAAATAGGAATCAAAATAACAGTTTATTGCCTGAAAAGTTGGACTAGAGATCATATGCAAATAGAAGGAGAAACCAGCCGGGCGCGGTGGCTCAAGCCTGTAATCCCAGCACGTAGGGAGGCTGAGACAGGAGAATCGCAAGTTCAAAGCCAGCCTCAGCAAAGGTGAGGTGCTAAGCAACTCAGTGAGACCCTGTCTCTACATAAAAAACACAAAATCGGGCTGGGGATGTGGCTCAGTGGTCGAGTGCCCCTGAGTTCAATCCCCAGTACCAAAAAAAAAAAAAAAAGGAGAAACCCACAGACCTGTGAAAGGACTATAAGAGGAAATGTAAACTCTTTTCAACTTTATTATTTGAAAATTAGGCTTAGCGTGTAGCTCAATGGTAGAATACTTACACAGCATGGGTGAGGCCCTGGGTTCAATTGCCAGCTCTGCCAAAAATAAAATAAAAAAAAAACCTACCCCACCCCGCACCCACCCCCCAAAAAAACAAACACAGAAATCATCCTGCTAGAACATTCATAAAAGAGGAAGGAAGGTGTACAAGTTCTTTCTCCCACAGGTAAGACCACTACCTAAGGATAAAATATTTGCCTATAATCTGTTTTAGAGTTTTCTTTCTTTATTTTTCGTTGTTATTTTATTTATTTGTATGTGGTACTGAGAATCGAACCCAGTGTCTCACGCATGCTAGGCAAGCGCTCTACCACTGAGCTACAAACCTAGCCCTAGTTCTTTCCTTTTTAATTCGTATCACTGAACTTACCAAAACTTTCCCTCTACCTTACTTCCTTTCCCTCATTTTATCATAATATACGAGAACACTCACAATCTCTCAGCATTCAGGATATATAGTCTCAGCTTACATTATGTTAGGCTTTTAGAGGCAAAATGATGCCACATATCCTTTACTAAGATACCAAACCGCACTGAGGAAAAAAAAAAATTTAAACTCAGATGTGCAATTAAAAAAACAAAAAAAGCACCCTTTCTAATCCCTTTAATCTTCTCCCGGAATTCATGCCCTCGGTTTGTATTATGTTATTTTGCTTCTGACATAGTTCACATTTACAGAGGGCCAACTCCATGCAAGACAGTATTCTAAGTAGCAGCACACAAAATGGACAGGAGTAAAGCTGTGTATTCCAACAGGAAAACAATGACACACTGATATAAAGGACACTTCTGAAGTGTGGATTTTGTTTTTCCTTCCCTGCTAGTCAAAAAGTAAGTACTATATTCTGCTTATCCAATAACTAACGAACTGAAGAAGAAACTTAATGACAATTACTCATGTAAATAGTTAACTAAAAAAAGGAAATAGCTAAAATCAGTCCAATTTTCAGACTTCAACCTTATTAAGACATGAATCAGCACTATTAAATCATCAGGTGCATAACCATCTTGTGTATTTATAGGCAGGTATATATACCTGTAAGCAGCATTTGCATAATACATAAGCATTAACCCTGCATTTCACAATGCCCTCCTCCTACCACTCCAGGGAGTGCCAGCTAAATATTCTTGATTCTTTCTTTGAAAGTATGCATGCCACAATTCTGAAGAAAGTGGAACTGACTACTACATTTTTAAAAAGTGTAGAATGAATGGCAGCCAAGAGTTATAGAATAAGCTGTGTTGACTACCGTAGGTTAAAGAATATCTTTTAAAATGGTTCACTGAAAGTAGGGGAGTCAACTAAGAGCTTCAATATATTTTGACCATGACTAGATTCGAATTTTGTAAGGATAAGCTAAAATTTTATGTTCCTGACGATTTTTACTGTGTATTTTTAACTCTCGAAGTCTTTCAGTGAGCTGTTTTTGTAAAAGAATTCCTTTCCCTTATCTAGGATGTGGCAGTCATTACTGCCAACATAAAGAACTATAATTATTTTTAGTAACTTCAAAGGCATTCATGAGCTTTCTAAAGATGAAGAAAACCTTCCTTTCAAGAAACCCAAGTCCTGCTCTTCTCCAAAGATAATATCACAATTCTCAGACATACTTCAGATCATTTGGCTAATAATTACATATCACCACATACTACTTTATAAAGTGTTCGTTTGTGATCCATCTCAATCACTCTGAAGGTCCATCCAGCAAAAGCCAGTTGCTTCATACCCTGTCCTACCACGGAAAAGTTTACATACCAGGACAGAACATAAAAACGGCCTCCTTTGTCTTCTTTCCACTCCCTTTGCCCTACGGCGCAGTTTCCCTAGTGCCAGAATTCTAATTCGACATAAGGCGTTCTAAAATATATCACCCGTCGTGTGCCCAAAGGCGATTATTAATGTATTTGCAATAACAAGTTTTCAGAAGGTAGGTACCCACAGTAAAGAGGCTGTGTACCCTCCCAACAGCAAAATTCGTAACCTGCGGTCTGTCCACTCTCGAGTTCCGCAAGCGTCGAAGTCCGCAGGCCACTTCGTTTAGACGCCAATCTCGAAGCCTACAGGCTCTTATTTAAAAGGCGGAGGGAGGACTGCGGTTTTTGACCTCTCAAAGAAAAGAAAGGGTGAGCCCTCCCCCGCCCCGCCGCAGGAGGAATTTCTCCCGAGATGGCTCCACAGCGGGAAGGCAGGCTACGTACGCGTCCTGAGCTCTCTCCGGGTCAGGCCGGAGCCCCTGGCAAGCGCAGGTCGGAGCGCTCTTCTCACTAGCTAGCAGGCGCCGGTCCTCGCGATCCCTGCGGGCGCCACAGACCCGCCGCCGCCGCTCCCCCAGCGAGAGAACCCGCGCGCCCACCTACCTCGGCCGCTCGAAGCCCGGCCCCTCAGCGCGTCCAGGGGCTGCCCATCGGCTGGGAATCTCACGCTGGCGTCGCTGCCTTCCCAGCCGCCGCCTTTGCACGGGGCGGAGAAGGGTCCAGACAGAGGGGCAGGCACTGACGGTGGAGGCGGCAGCGGGGGCGAGGCAAACACGGCGCCCAGCTCCCGCCGTGGGCACCGCGCACCGTGCAGCCCTAGACCCAGGAGGAAGAGGCCGCCACAGCCCCGTAATGCGAGAGGCGGCGTGCGCGAGCTCGCGAGGACCGCGCACGTACACGCACGCACACACGCATCGCGAGACCCGGTCTCCCGCCGACGACCAGCACGCGCGAGCTTAGGGAGGGAGCCCAGGAGGGCAGGTTGCGCTTGCGCGGCGTGGAAAGGGCCTGGACCTTATGCTGAACTTGGGCATTCCTGTCGGCAGTAGCTGGGTCGGAGGGTCCCACTATAAAAGGGGAACAAATAACTTCCTTACGTGGGTTGATTATCGCTCCAATTCTGTGGTGTCAGAACTTCCACCTACCTCATTTCTATACTTTAGGATTAATAAATGATGGTCGGGATTTGAACCCAACAGTTTCCTTCAGGAGACAGTTTTTGTTGTTGTTCTTTTGGTACCAGGATTGAACTCAGGGGTACTTGACCACTAAGCCACATCCCCAGCCTTTTTTGTGTTTTATGTATAGACAGGGTCTTGCTGAGTTGCTTAGGACCTCTCTAAATTGCTGAGGCTGGCTTTGAACTCATGATTCTTCTGTCTCAGCCTCCCAAAGTGCTGGAATTACAGGTGTGGGCCACCGCGCCCAGCTCTGGAGACAGTTTTTTGTTGTTGTTGTTTTGGTACTGGAGATTGAACTCAGGGGCACTCAACCACTGAGCCACATCCCCAGCCCTATTTTGTGTTTTATGTAGAGACAGGGTCTCACTGAGTTGCTTAGCACCTTGCGTTGCTGGGGCTGGCTTTGAACTCGCGATTCTCCTGTCTCAGCCTCCCTAAGTGCTGGGATTACAGGCTTGCGCCACCGCCCCCAGCTGAGACAGTTTTTTAATGGCTGTTTACGAAAAGGATTTGTTAATGCCTCCTTGTGCTAGAGGCTTCCCACATGTTAAGAGACTCAGTCTGGGGCTGGGGTGTGGCTCTGTGGTAGAGCGCTTGCCTGGCATGCGTGAGGCACTCAGTTAGATTTTCAGCACCACATAAAAATTAATAAAATAAAGGTTCATTGACAACTAAAAAATATTTTTAAAAAAAGAGAGGGGCTGGGGTTATGGCGCAGTGGTAGCTTGCT
>PVHX01033441.1:0-13107 GCA_004024805.1 Geosciurus inauris | reverse complement strand
AATCTAAAGGGCTAGGTATGGATGAAGATTGACTCATTATTTCAAAAGACAAGGAGACAGTACACAGAGACAAGACAAACAATAAACACACCACAGTTAGGCTAGAGATCTTGAGGATATAATGCCTTTGTGGCCACTTAATATCAAGATGGTTTTATGAGCTCTTATCTGAAACATGAACCAGACCAGATGGAGTCTACCGGTGTCCCAGGTGGAGTCCTGACTTGGGGCAACACGCTGTGTCCAGCTTGGCCCTCAAGTCCCATATGGTATACCAATATAGAGTTGACCTATTCCTCAAGGGGCATTAATTCCCCTCAGTTAAAAGGATCAATTCCCCGTTCCACACTCCAAGGAAGGAGAGCGGGTGGAGCAACTGGGAAGGGGCTTCCTGGCCAACGCACCAAATGTTGCATCCAACCAGCACCTCTCCCCAAGAAGTGCAGTCCAGACAATTCTGCAGAAGCAGCAAAGTTTATTGAGGAAATAGGCACACAGGCCAATCGATTGGGGTCGGCTCTCTTTTCCTTCAGAGAGTGACCCCGAAGTGAGGGTTTCAGAGGTTATTATAGAGTGGGCTAGCTACATGACTCAAGAAAACATGATTTGGCATGTATTCAACCTATAGTTATTTACAGTTCAACTGTGACAGTGCCTCCTATGTTCCCTTTCAGTTCCTGGAACTTTAGGTAACTGGCTAGGGGGTCTTGGCAGCCTGTGGTTATGCACCCCCATCCGTGAGAAGCAAGCATAGCAAAGCATTAATTACAGAAGCACAAAGAGCAGGTTAGCAGATACATGCAGGCCTGAGCCAGAGTGACTCCATCTTGAGTTTGGATTTTACAAAAGCAGCTCATGACATGATAGTCAGAAAGCAGATAGAATGTTCAGTTCACCATAGGGAGAAAAAAATTCTCCCAAATCACAACCTCAGTGATAATCTCCCAAGTCACAACTTCCTCCTGCCACATCCTACATATCTATAGTTACTACCTAGTTAATCCCTCTCAGGGATTAATCCACTTATAAGTGGGGATGGATTGATAAGATTATAAGAAATTATGAAAATGTTATAAGGTCATATCTCTCAAAATCTTATCAGTTTAGTCCCAAACACTTTTGCATTGTTTCATGCATGATGTTTAAATAAAATACCTCACATATAAACTGTAGCATTATGCTCCTGTCCCTTAAAAGCTAATGTATATCTAATAATGCAAAACACATTGAGTCCATCTCCAAGACTTTCCATGGCCTTAAATCACTTTCCATCACTGCTGTTTTAGTCAGCTTCTTTGGTGCTGACCCAATCAGAACAATTGTAGAAGAGGAAAAATTGGGGGGCTCAGTTTCAGAGGTCTTAGTCCATACACAGTTAGCTCTATTCCTTGTAGCTTGAGGTGAGGAACAGAAGTGACTCACATGAGGATCAGAGGTTAGAGAAAGAGGCTAAGCTCAGCTCATCAAATATATATCCCAAAGGCATGCACTCAATGACCCACCTCCTCCAGCCACACCTTACCTACTTTCAGTTACCACTCAGTTAATCCATATAGGGGTATTAATTCACTGATTAGTTAAGGCTTTCATAACTAACTCATTTCTTCTCTAAACCTACTTGCATTGTCTCACATATAAGATTTTGTGGGACACCTCACATCCAAACCAAAACAACTGCCCCAAAATCCAATCCAAAATCTCACTTGACACACAAGGCAACCTCTTGACTTTTTAACAAGATGAAAAGCAAGTTACACATATAAAATATGTAAAAGCACAATGTAAACACTTCCATTCACCAACAGTGTAAGAGGGGAGTAAAGTAAAAGAAAGAATAGTATCAAAGCAATGTTAGAATCCAGCTGCACAAACAAAAGTCATATGACTCTAAAGTCAGAGTCTGAGACACACCTAAAAGATTTGTGTACCTTCAAATCTATGACCTTCCTTTACAAGGCCCACATTGCCTTTTTTTAAATCTTGCCTCTGCTCAATTCCTGCAGCTTCCCTTGGAAGACATTCCATACTAAGGGTATGTTTTAATTTCACGGGTATGTTTTTATTTCACTGCAGCTTTGTCTTTCTTCCTGTATCATTTGCAACCTTCTCAGAGCCTACCTACAAGTATTCAATAATATATCTTTCCTGGCCTCTCAAGCCTTCCTTTGAAATCTCAATGGCAGTATTCATGACATGCTAACTCCATAAGTTTACGTTCCTTCAGAACAAGCACCATATGTTTGATGCAAAGTTCTGCCGCAATCTCAAACGCTAGCCAAGACTCCTGGGACCATGGCTTTATCAACCTCCAAGTGTCTGCCTATTTAACCACAGTGAAATGATTCCTAGATACTCTGTGTAAGCAGGATGCCCCATGGTGGCTTCTCAAAGAAAATTTTACTGTAATACTCTTAAAACTGACTAATAACAGATGTCATCTAGTTATCATTCCTATTATTTCTGAATAAAGTATTTAGCACCCCATTAGTAGCTATAATCAAACATTCATAATTTTCCCTGTTTTGCTCACAATTTTCTGGCCAAACTGAGTTTCAATGCTTGACCTTCCTAAATATCACAGTAAACTTGGCTATAAGCAAGCAGCAATATTCATGCCAGCTCCTGAATTCTATGCTGCCTTCAAATTTATTCCATCCAATTAATGAGTTCATCATTTTAGATGTATCCCCAAAGAAACTCACATGACATGGACATATGTATATAACTTCTTTACCAGGATATAACACAAATGACCTCCTTTTCAATATCTAGCAGAGTAATCCTTCTTCTCTGAAACAAAATGAGACCATAATTTAATCTCTGCAGTACTATCAGAATTCAGGTCTTCTGACCCTCTATGAGAATTGCCCACTATGTCTTTGTTAAAATATTTTAAAATCATGTCTCTAAACTCTTCACCACTTTTCACAAACTAATTCCAAAGACATTTGAAACACATTATCATGTTAGTACAGCAATTCCTGTCATTCAGCTTAATACCTGACAAGAACAAATTAGAGGATAAAAAGTTTATTTTGTGTCACAGTTTTGCTGGGCCTCAGTTGAGGCATAACATCAAATGTTATAACATATGGAAATGTCGTAACATCAGGAAAGCAGCTAAGATCATGATAACCAGAAAGCATAAAATGAGTTGTGCTCACCAAGGACAAACTGTAAGCCCCAGAAGTACACTTCATAGATCTACTTCATCCAGCTACATGCTATCTTCTATACCTACTGCCCAGTTTATCTGTATCAATGGATGGTTCCATTAATTAGGTTACATCTTTTATAATCTAATTATTTACTTTCTTATCTAATTATTTAATGTTCTTGAATTGTTTCACATATGTTCTTATAGGGTATGTATAACTCATATCTAAATCAGCACCAAGCAAAATCATGGACTATTTGGAGTGTTTACCCATCTCTGTAAGCTTACTCTGCAGGTGCTGCTGGAGAGGATGAAGGAAAGCTATAGAAGATGAAACTTGTCTTTCCAATGACAGTGAAAACATTTTTCAGAGCATATTATTTTGGTGAATGGGATGCAGTGAGAATGATGGAAAGCTAGAGAATAGGAAGAGAAAATGGAAGTCACAAGGAGGACATGTTATTACATTATAACCTGTTAACAGAAGGAAGTGACTGACTAAATGCATGGCTCTTGGAGATGAGAGAAGTTAAAGCTGCAACCTTCACTAACTTTGCATCAAACTTGGCAACTACAGAGAAGAAATTCTATAACCTGATTATAATTGTGTGAAAGAGTTAAGTGGCTGCAGATACAAATCTTCCAAGCTTTCATAAGGTATAAATGGAAGGCTGCATGCAGCTATTGCCACTCACATAGAGGTAGAAAGTCTGATATGTCACCACAGGGCTCATATATTTAACCTCTACTGGGCTTAAGAAGAAAGAACATGATTAAAAATAAACAGGCTAAGGGATGTTGGACTGCAGGAATTTCAGGTCACAATTTTTCTGCTTTTCTTACTTCCTCAGTTGGATGCCTCTGTATGGTAGAGGGGTCTCTTCTACTCTCACCTCAAATATTTTCATATTAATGCAACCACTCACACTTTCTCTTCCGGTCACTTATTGTCAGTTGCTAGATAAATTAGAAGTCCTAACTGGTGCTTCCTGCTGTACAAACCACATTTATCTTTTTCCTCTGGGTTGGATGCATTGATTTTTTCTCCCATATCTCTTCAGAACTGCACAAATATTTCTATTTATATATGTCTTTGGGTCCATTTTATCATTTTCATTTAGTAACTATATATTATTTATAATGCATGTATGGGTTAGAGCATGGTCCAGTAGGGGGTAGAAAATGACAAAGAAAAAATAGAAAGGAAATATAAAGGAAGGGAAAAGACAATTTTTAATTCAGAACTTCATACTATTCTAAGCTTCTCAATCCCCAAGCCAGTATCTCTGCTTGACTAGTTATTCTCAAATTTCCAGGAAATATGCAAATTTACCTATACATTGTTAGCTCATTCCCAATAAAGTAAGTTGGCAAAGAGACACAAAATATTTGGATGAACATATAATTAAGGTTTTAATCACTACTGACTAATAAGAGATTGCAGAACAGGTGAAATTAAAGATTTGAATTGAGTATACCATAAGAAATCATCTTGAGATCAATAGATGTCATTCATCCATACTCTTTCGTACCAACCCATTACCAAGTTTCCTTTAATAGATTATTCAGAAAACCCCTAAATACTTCTATTTAGTGAGATCACCCATATTATCCATTGAATGTGTTTCTACTCCCTATATAAATCTTTATAAATGCCTATGGCCAAAGCATACTGAAATTATTTTCCACTAATTATATATGCTGAGAACTCTTTTGGTGCTGAGTTACTCCTCTCTGGGTGCATTGTGAAAGCTTCTTTTTAAAAACATCTTTTCCAATGAAATTGCTTATACACAAATATGAGGTTTGAAAATATCGACTTTTGCAAATCTTCTCAAAGATATTTTTATTTTCTGCTTTGGCTATGACTTATTCTGTTAGCTCACTTACTTGTAATATATCCCTCTACACATCTAAACCATTTCTTTGAAATATCTTTTTTAATGCTCTAGTGAAAAGAGTTGATAAATTACTATCAGCCAAATTATTTTCAAAACTTTGCTTGAACTAAAATCATTCTGATGGTCATGCTTATTTTGACATTCCTTGTACTCAGTATTTGGTATTTGGGGAAGTGAGTCATTCCAATTTTGAATCAACATTATAATATAGATAGCCCTAAAAGAAAGTGTCTTCCTCTCAGTGCTTTTATTTTCGATGAGATAAATTCTAACTCTTCCAGTGTTATGTAACTGAAAGAATAATGATTCCACCTTTGTAGTTATCACTTGCTATGTTTAAGATGTGTTCTGTGTCAAATCTGATATCAACTGCTGGGTATGGTGGTGCATGCCTGTAATCCCAGTACTTGGGGATGCTGAGAGAGGAGAATCGTGAGTTCAAAGCCAGCCTCAGCAACGGCGAGGCACTAAGCAACTCAGTGAGACCCAGTCTTTAAATCAATCAATCAATCAATCAATCAATCAATCACAAAGAAATAGGGCTGGTGATATGGCTCAGCGGTGGAGTACCCCTGAGTTCAATCTGTGGTACCAAAAAAAAAAACCTGATCTCATTATAAAGAGACATGGTTGTTATGAGACACTGATCATTCTTGCTCATGAGATAAAATGTCAGCTATAGAAAATATCTTTGTACTGAAAATTACCTGAATTTGTCTTACTACAAGATGCCTGAAAATTTTCTACAAGGTCTTCGTGTCTCATTATAGTCAAGTGAATTTTCAAATGCACATAAATTATGTGTGTTCTCAGGGGCATTTTTTACTAAAATAATAAAACTTTTTTCTTATTTTATTGAGGACACAAGGATGGAGGCTCTTGGGTCTCCAGGAATTCCAGGAAGCAGTTATATTCTTTCTGGGGATGAGAACTGTGATAACACTGAGAATCTGAAGAAGAAATGAGCCAGTATTGTTCATTTAGTATGGGCTTCATACATAGGGATAGAATTTCTAACCAGAAAGATTTTGCCAGGCTGACACAGAATTAAAAGTCAAACTGTACTGAGAATTCATAGAGTATCCTGAGTTTTAAAAAAAATATTGTTTTATTTTCAGAAAAAAATGCATGTACAAACATATATGCTTAAAGTGCACAGATTACTAGATCATGAGTAAATCCATATCAATTCCTAAGAATTCACCACTTCGGAGCATACTGCATTTGGAATTATTTTAAGGCAGATACTTAAAAACAATGAAATCTTTTTCTTCTGTAACACAAATTGTCCCAGATAGAATAATGAGGAAATCTGTCCAAGAAATTGTACTGTAAATATTTCTGTAATGAGAATAAAAATAGACAAATTTATGATTGTTTATTCTTCTGCCATCTTTTTTAAAAGAACCACATATTCAAATGTTTTCATCATAGATGATTTTTTTAAATACACAGAATTATATATTTGTTCTTTTTAGATATATATGGCAGTAAAGTATGTGTTGACATATTATATATACATGGGAAATAACTTATTCTGATTAGGATCCTATTCCTCTGGTTGTACATGATGTGGAGTTTTACTGGTCATGTATTCATATATGAAGACAGGAAAATTATATCCAATTCATTCTACTGTCTTTCTCATTCACAATAGCCTCAAATAAAAATAAAATATTTGGGAATCAATTAGACAAAAGAGGTGAATTCACAGACATCTACAAGGAAAACTATAGAATGTTAAAGATAGAAATTAAAGAAGACCTTAGAAGATGGAAAGACCATTTGTGTTCTTGGATACTCAGAATTTTTTTTTCCAAAATGGTCATACTACTAAAAGCACTGTATAAATTTAATGCAATTCCTATTAAAATTCCAATGATGTTCTTCTTAGAAATATAAAATGCAGTCATGGAATTTATTTGGAAAGTCAAGAGGCTCAGAATAGACAAAGCAATCATTTGCTAGAAAAGTGATGAAGAAAGCATCACAATACCAGATGTTAAATTATGCTACAGAGGTATAGTAAAAAACACCATATGGTATTGGTACCAAACAGACATAAAGATAAATGGAACAGAGTAGAAGACACAGAAACATACCCATATAAATACTGTTATATCATACTAGACAAAGGTGCCATAAACACATGTTGGAAAAAAATAGACTCTTCAAAAATTGGTACTGGGAATATTGGAAACCCATGTGTAACAGAATGAAATTCAACCCATGTCTCTCACACTGCACAATACTCAATACAAAGTGGATCAAGGACCAATGGATTAGACCAGAGAACCTGTGCCTACTAGAAAAAGAGTGTAGGTCCAACTCTCCATAAGGTATAGAAACCAACTTCTTCCAAAAGACTTCTAAAGTACAAGAAGTAAAACCAAGAATCAATAAATGGCATGGTATCAAACTAAAAATCATCTTCACTAAAGGAAACAATCAAGAATGTGAACAGAGCTTATGGAATGGGAGAAAATCTTTACCATCAGTATCAACAGTGAACCTTGCATAACTCAGTTGTTACATTGTTTGCCTTTGAATGAAATCACAAACATACAATAATTAAGAAACAGCTCACTTTGACAAGACTCCTTCAGGGATTTAGGAGTCCCCTATACTCTTCAGTTGAGCTTTAGCTACTGACTTGGCTGAGTTTCCAGGAAAGGAACTAAAGTGTGTCTTATTACAACGTGTCTGTGGCCAGTCCCTAACAAAAGGAGGATATTAAGCATCAAAGAAATTGGCACAGATCTGTCACCAACAGGCTAAATACTTAGGTTTTAACATCATGTGGGGATGATGAATGCTAGGAACTAAAATGATTATGCAGTTTGAGCCATCCCTACCCTACCACACATCTTAAAGTCCAAGCATTTCTTAGAGCAGTAGGATATAAACCCCTATATTATTGTACTTGTCCAGACCCCCGTATGAGAACTTAAAAGGAAAGAAAAAGTGCCCTCCTTTAAGTGGGGACCAAGCCAGGAGGTGGACTTCAAAATAGTCAAGACCAAACTTTCTTAGGCCCTAGTCCTAGACTTTCTGATGTAATCAGAGAGTTCAATCTGTTTGTTCATGAAAAGCACAAATAGCCTTAGGAGTCCTAACCTAACTCAGTATAGCCTGACAGCTGCCCTCCCTCAGAGCACTACTGGCAGTCACTCCTCTGCTGGTAAGGGAAGCTGAAAACCCAATGCTGGAACAAATCTTTAATGTTAAAATCTCACTCTCATTTTTAAACCTGATGAACAGTATGGATCAATATTGACTAATGCATGCATGATGACTCAAAACAGTGTTGCCAGGTAAAAATCCAATGGTAAAACTGGGAGGTGTGCAAACTCTAAACCTAGCTACCTTCTTACCAGGCAAAGCAAAGATCTCTGAACATAACTGTTTAGAAATACTGGATGAAATATTTTCCAGCAGAGAAGAGTAAACTGACAAACCTTTCCAAAACCCACACTTGGTCCTATAAACTGATGGAGTCATTATATGGAAGATGAAAAGAGGATATTTGGGTATGTTGTGGTGTTCAACTCTAAGGTGGTGGAAACAGAGGAGACTCAAGGGTGGTGAGCACAAAGAGAATTACAGACTTTAATCAGGATACTAGAACTCAGCCAAGACCATCAAGCCAACATCTGTACTAACTCATGGTTTTCCCAAGAGTGACTCCCTGGAAAAACAGGCTCCCCACCTGGCTTCATAGAACAGGATATGAGGATGCTGGTTAAGTATTTTGGGACAACAAAACCATCGAGGAAAATGGTGTGTCCACGCTATGGACACAAGACATCCCTGTCAGTCTCTCACCTGCTGTCTGCTTCCTCTGCTCGCCAAACAGGTCAGCCGAACTTATGCAGGAATTACTCGACAGCTGCTCCAGCCAGGCCCTGCTTTCTTACTAGGAGACAAAGAGAGGGGCATCAGGCTCCCTGTAGCAAGGGCAGCAGTGGGAAGAGGATCCCTGAGGAGCTGCTTTCAGTGTCTGTCTCCCAGTTACTGAGTGTCATTGCCAGGCAGGGTCCTGGGGACAGCATGGAGCTCATGTAGGTAGGATATGGGCAGACAGATCTACTAGGACATCAGAGCCAATATGGGCAGCCCCAGGTGGAGAGGCTGAGTCTGTGCTGCTTACAACCTTTGCTACTCTAAGTGTCCACGGAGACTTATACAAGTAAAGAGGACTCATAACTGCAGATGGGAGAAGAATAAAACACCAAGCTAAAATTCTGAAACTTCTAGAAGTAGAATGGGAACCAAAGGAGGTGGTGATTGTCTACTAAATGGTCACCAAAGGGAGAATACCTGATGGCAAAGGGAACCACAAAACTTATGTTGACATCAAACAGGCTGCATGGAAGAAACCACCAAAAGAATTCAAAGTCTTGGTAGTTCCAGAAATGACAACTGTCTCAAGGTATTTTCCTAAGGAAGAAAAATAGATAAGAAAAAATGGAAAACCAAGGTCAAAACAGGTTGGTGGCTCACATGAGACAGCTGAGCTGATACTGCAGAACAACTAGCTTATAGTTTGGTCCACCAATAGCATTAACTGACCAACATGGGGAAAACTGTCATGGAAATATTAGAACAGTACTATCTCACTGATCATCCACAAGCCCTCTGCTCCCCTGTTTCCCAGTATTTCATGACATACTTATAAAACAATGCTTGCAAGGGACCTAGTAAACTAGCAGAATATAGCACCATGGACTGTGCCCATTTGAGGTTATGTGACTTCACTGAAATCACCCTGAAACAACAATATAAACACTTATGAGTTTTTGTTTGTATCTATGTGGGATGGATGGAAGCCTTTCCAACCCAAACTAAAAAGACAAAAGAGGTAACTGAATGTGGCTCTCTCTTCTATTCTCCTTTATAAAAGCAGTATTTATACTTTAGAGCTCATAGGCTAGAAAAGACATGGCATTGATTATCAAAAGTTCTCTCCAATATAGTCACTTAGATATACTTTTAAAATAACCCCATTCTTCTTGAGGTTTTACAGTTTGGGGACATAATGCTACCACGAAAAGGGGGAAATATTTATTATTATGAAGAACTGAAGGATCTATAAGTCCTATTCAAGAATGAAAACAAATAAAACAAACAAACAATAAAAGGAAACTTGTTATTTCCCAATAAAAGGAAACTTGTTCCTCTCCAGTGTTGTGGAACTTCTACTTTTGGAAGTTATTGTACCATATCAAGAACCAGTTTCTTGCCTAAGAATTTGCTTTCTCTTGGACATTCTAATCCCTGTACTCCTTGTTTTCTTATGCATCCCCCCCCGTAGCCACTGTTAAACAATGGTTACCATTAAATGCTTAATATCAAATAAAGTAATATTAATGTTTACTTGACTAAACTCTCCTAGCTGTTATACTATTAGGACCTTTGGTTGCTATATTTTCTAGTCCTTGCCCTCTTCATGTTGTAATGATTTTTTATAATAAATCTTCCAGATTGTGAAGAATATGGTAATACAAGTACATTAATCAATCTCCACAATTGAGACCAGTGTCTATGTCTCTTAAATCAGTCAGGACAAAACTTTCAATCCTTCACTAAGCAGAGACATCGCCTTGGGTCAGTCTGAAGAAGCCTGAAGAAGCCATTGAAAATGACCATCACTCCTTACCAACCCTGAAGATTAAGAATACATGCAACAATAAATGTTGGTGAAGATGTGGGGAAAAAAGGTAAACTAATAAATTGCTAGTAGGGCTGCAAATTGGTGCAATAACTATGGAAAGCAATATAGAGATTTCTCAGAAAATCTGGAATGGAACCCCCATTTGACCAGTTATCCCACTCCTAGGTTTATACCCAAATGACTTAATTCAGCATACTACTGTGACTCAGCCACACCAATCTTTATAGCAGCACAATTCACAATAGCTCAACTATGGAACCAACCAAGGTGTCCTTTAATTGATGAATGGATAATGAAATTGTGGTATATAAACACAATGGATTATTACTCAGCCTCAAAGAAGAGTGAAAGTATGGCATTTGCCAGTAAATGCATGGAACTAGAGAATATTATGCTAAGTGAAATATGCCAATCCCAAATATCCAAAGGCCAAATGTTTTATCTGATATGTGGACGCTAAATCATAATGCGGAAGCTAGGGAAAAATAGCGGTACTTTGGGTCGTAGCAGATGGGAGTAAAGGCAGGAGCTGAGTACTGGGAGTAGGAACCATTGCAGAATGAATAAGACATTATTACCTTATGTGCACATATTATTACATGATTTGTGTAACTCTACATCTTGTAACCAGAATGAGAAGTTATACTTCATTTAAATATGATGTGTCAACATGCATTGTACTCTCATGTATAACTAATTAAATCAAATAAAAATTGTAAAAACTCCACCAAATAAAAAGTTTTTAAAAATTCAAAATCTGGAGCGGTAAGGCAGGAATAAGAACTAGGTAGAAAGGACAAATAAAAATGGGTAAGGGGAAAACATTTTAATACAAATTTCTGCATATCTTCCAAGCTAGTTACTCCCCAAGTCAGCCTCGTGTTCAAGACCTGTTACTCCCAGTTTCCCATCAAATTTGGAAACTCACATGTGCAAGCCAGTTAATGCCCAATGAACAGGTTAAGCAAATTCATATATAATACATTGAGGAAAATATAATTTAGAGGAAATTCCTGCAAATAACAAGACCACAGGAGGCTAAAATTTGAGAGATCAACCAGCTCGCTAGAAGTCACTACAGCTCACCAGACTAACATTCCTACACACTTTTCCATGCCCTCTTCTCATCATATTTTAAGTCAGGAACCATTCAATTGCGTCCCTTCTGTGACTGCCCACATTCTCACCTGAATGCATATCTACTTCCCCAATGAAGTCTGTCTAGCCTCTGGCACATGAGGAAATTCTTTTCCAGTCCTTATGCCAAGAACCCCTGCTGGTACTAGGTGGGTTTCCCCCTTCCATCTCAGAGCTCCTCTAAGACTTCTTAGGAGATACCTTTCTCCACAGACAAGTAGCAGCGCCTGTACTTCGCAGGCATGAGGTTCAATCCCTAGTTCCAGTTACTACGAATTGAATTGCTCTTAATAGCACATTCAACATAACAGACCCTCCTTGGGCAGTATTTCGTCTTTCACCACCTGGGAAGCTGGCCGCAGAGCCGCAGACGCCACTCCCCTACTGCGCGTGCGTGTGCGTGCTGCTACTGCGTGTGCGTGTGCGTGCAGTGCTCCTGTGTGCGCTCAACTGCGTGATGAGCGCCTGCAGCTTTGTCTTGCAGTGGCCGCCTCAGCACAAATCCGAGCTGAACGCTAGGTTTTTCCTCAGCTTGCTGAAAGGGCGAATCTCATGAACTTCAAAACGGCCTCTACCAAAAACTGAGACAGTAAGCATTCTCACTCATTTTGTCTGCCTCACGTTGGTTGCGTTCAGTAATTAAGGTTGTTGCCTCTCACCATTCCTCCACAGTTGACTGGGCATCTGATAGCCCAAAGCAAACTTAAGTTACGGGATGTCAGGACTGCAGAATGTAAAGGGAAGAACAATGGCCAGGGGAGGAGGGCAAAGTTTGTGCTGTATGTGGTGTGTGGAGTTTGTGAATATAGGCATACTTTCCATTAGAATTTTCACCAAAGGAGCATGCCTTAACTTCCGACCTCTCACTTGAATGCCAGACCTATGCAATGCTAGATTTACTGTGAATGATCCCTCCTACCTCCCCCTGAAAGTTAGTAATTAGCAGCTCTTGGGTGCATTACAGGCATCTAGAGCATGAAACTTAGGGGAGAAAGTGAGAAAAAAGGAGAAGCCTATGTAAATTACAGTGTATTTAAATGCAAAAAGGAATTTATACAGAAAGCCTGAAGGCTCGAAACCAGAGACCGTTAAACAACTATTTTCGGAGTACTGAGTGCTAGAGTAGGTTCCTTCCTTTTCTTTTTTCCTCATTTTTTGTCTTTCTTGTTACACCCTAAGGAGATTAAGGAAGAAGTAGGATAATTTTGATTCAAGGAAATAAAAAATAAGTAATAGCT